>MU134857.1:11562-28449 GCA_015039355.1 Ramaria rubella | reverse complement strand
CGCTACAAGTGCTTTGAATTGCATTGTTACTGCAAAGTAATAGTGTTATTTGAACACTGGAGTAGAATCTCTTAATTGGATTCTCCATTAAAATAGTCTTTGGTTGATATCCCCTTGAACACTACTAGTGGCTAGACTAAACTTGATTGTGTACCTTACACCAATGTTTAGTTCTGAGTTCACAGTTTCCAAAACAACGACATTACCGTTGTCATCCCAGGGTTTGACTGGCAGTACTTTGTAAAGTACTGGTGCACCTGTAGTCAGGTCAAAGGTGTACACATGACCTGGCAGGGGCAGGGGCATCCTTGGCTTGTTGATGGGCCAGATTGGGATGTCTGTCCCCGCTATGAGGTGCACCCGTGAGGGTGATGCAGGATGTGGTGATTGAGACAGCTCACCCACCATCTCCTTGCAGCTGTATGTCTATAGCTGGTTGGGATGAGGTAGATGGCTGTGTCACCGTCTGAGGAAGGGTTTGAGGACCCTTCTTGTGCAGCTGAGTTAGCTGCATGGCTTGTTCATCCAGTTGCACCTGCATCTCGTCTAAACGCAATTTGCGATCACGTATCTTTTCCTGGGCCATGTCTAGTTCACAGCACATGTCATTATACCATTTTTCATGGTACACGAGCTTCTCCTTCAGCTCATCAAGTTCGTCAGTAAAACAACATGATAGATCTGGGTAGGCCTCATATACGGCCTCCCACACTTCATCTTTACTGAAGTTCATTTCGCCAGCCTGCTAACCGCGGGGGAACACCCCGACCAATACTGGCGACTCCGGTGTGAACACCACAGAGTCAGTGTCCACGCTATACTCGAGTGACATGGCATACAGCTCCTGTGGTGCGCTGCTCTTTCCAGGGACAACATGTGCGATTGTGCGCGTGTTGAGCCAGAAGACGTCGCCATCCTTGAGGGCAGGGAATGCGGCAGTAGAGAGGTTCAACTTGAGCGAGGGTTATGTAGATGTGTTTGTGGGTTCTATGAGTGCACATCAGCACGATCACCACGGTGCGAATCACACAGCATCATATCGCATCGCACACCTGCACCACCCATGCACAACTCGCGACTCACTCTTTATCCTCAAATGAGTGCTTGTTGACCAGCACAAAACACCAGATCCCCCACAGCATTTGCAATTCCCCCTCCAGGCCTTACGAGCTCTATCAAATCCTGCGGCGAGAAGATATCCACACCCTCCTTGAACACGAACTCTTGCTTCAGGATGTGCGGTGTGGTGACCGTGTTGGGAACAGATGTGATAGACATGGTCAAGGGCTGTTGTTGAAAATGAGAAGCCAAAACCAACGCAGCCGGAAGAACGATAACAGAGAGTAGTGGTTGGGGTCACTGCATGTTGGTATGCGAGCAAGCTTGTCGATGAGATGTGCAACTTCGTCAGTTTCGTTCTGGGATGAGCCATATGGGTTTAGAAGTTGACGATGATGGAGTCGAATTTTATTTAGGATGGGGAGAAGCCTGAGAAGCTTTCTTGGACTTGGAGGGATGTGCCTTGTTCTTTTTCTTGCACTTGTCGTTGTGAGATTGACTGTGATCGTTGTCTGATGAACCACTTTCTTCTTCATCTGAGTCATCTGCTTCTGAAACAAGACCATCTGAGTCATATTCATCATCGTAGAATTTACCAAGGTTGAAGACGTGTTCTGCAGCTTTGACTACAATGTCGATTTTGAAGGGAACTGATCTGTTGAGTGCAGCATTTTCCTGGAGCATTCTGTCTTCAAGTTTCTCCCGAATAGATTTTGGAATACCACACCAGAAGTATCTTTCATAGTCATTGTCACTGATCTTGGAGCAATTGAGCAACCAGCCTGCAATGCAAGTGAACTTCCTTTGATAGCGATGGAAGTCATACAAATTTCGAAGGACCCTGTGACAATACTTGGTTGTAAAGTTGGCCAGATCTTTCTCTTTAAAGTGTTTTGATGTCTGGTCATGATCATATAGGACTCTAAGCTTGGCATCAAATGTGGTCCAATTCTTCTGATGGAATTCGGTTAAGCCTTTGATGACCTGTCGAACCGATTGTTTGACATAGAGGGGAAGTTGTTCAAAGCAGTCTTCATTTGTTAATCCATACGCGTCGGAAAGTTCTGCAAAAGTTTTGAGGAAAGTGGCAACTTCATCATATTGACCTGAAAATCTCTTGGGTGCATTGCGAGAGCGAGGGGGAGGGAAGTCAAATTTGGAGCGAATTGGTTGAGACATGACAATAGATGAGCCTGGTGAATGGGAGCTGACAGGTGTATTGAGCTCTGTTGGAGTTAAGAAGTCGTATTCAAGGGGATATAGGATGGGATGGTCAATAAGGGAGTCAATTAGCAGCAGATTGTTGACAGGAATTGAAGTCCAGAGACGTGCTTGATTGGGATACCAGCTAGGATCGTCGATATGAAGTTTAGATGAGGATAACAGCCAAATGTGACCTGGTGGAGGTGTATTGACTAGCCGACCGGGACGAGCGAAACGAGTCTTTGGACTAAAGAGGGAGTCAAGGATCGGGCCAAAGAAGGAAGGAGCTGGATCTGATGGAGGTGAGTGCTGAATGCCAGCAGATTGTACTTTGATTAGAGTACTAGCCAGGCAGCTACAAATGAAGATTGATTGACAGGCACTAGGAACGATCGCTGATGGATGACGTCAAAAGGATCTGGTACAAATCGGGCTAATGAGATCCTGGAAATTGGCACTTGATGAAGGGCGCTGTCAGATGTCGGTGGAGACCGGATGTGGTCGGAAGTAGTTGGAGCTGGTAGGAGTCGGATTGGGAATGAATGGGAATACAAACAGAGGCCGGATGAGCATCAAAATATAAGCAAGCACTTAATGAAGCCCAAAATAGAAGGTATGAGTGCCAAGTGCCTTGGAGGTATGAATGAGGCGAGGCAAAGAGGTCCTAAGATGGCAATGGTAAGTCCGGATGTGGAATAGGATCTGCAGGAAAAGCTTTGATCCAGTGTGGGGTACCAATTGAGATGGCTGTCGACTGTATTGGTTGTCGCGAAGTGTAGTTAACTTGCAATTCGACTTCCTGTTATGTATGAAATAGACAGGTGTCGTCGGAATAGCTAGGTATGACAGATATAAATGGCAATAACTGTCGGAGAGAGTGCCAGATAGATGAAACAGGAAGGGATAAGGCCTTATTGAGAAGATGATAGATGAGGAACGTATGTGATGAACGATCAATGGGCGAGACCGAACTGAGTCCTGGAAGGACTTGATGGAAGGATGTGTGTCGAAATGGGAATAGGGATTGCTGAGATGATAGACGATGGACTGGGCCTCTCTGGGGCAGCCGCAAATGTTGGTTTACTTTCGGAAATAGATCCAAAAGACAGTGGGTAGCGGTATCGTTGTTGCACGGCTACTTACACTGGTGTTCGGCTCAGTGCGCTTTGCTATCAGCAGCAACAAAGGTGGAACAAAGACGAAGATGAGGACGTAGCAGTGACGAAGATGATGACGTAATACGCTGACGTAAGCGTAGACGAGATACAACAGCAAATGTCATGTGATTGACAAAGCTGGCCTTGATGTAGACGTAGTAGTAGTAGTAGACTTAGAAGACTTAGACTTGAGACTTAGATGAGTGAATCCAACTGAAAGAGGTGAATTGGGGTACACTCAGGCGAAACAGGCCTTATATACATGAGCAGAACAACAAACGATGCGAGTATGCCATACAACGATGTTGTCGACAGCAGACAGGAGAAATGACTAATGGCGAGAGGCAGAAAACCAAAATAGGAAGGTGGTTTGTAATGAAATGGAAAAATGAGTCAGGTGGTCAAAGAAATGAAGGGAAATGTGGCAGCGAATTTGAAATAGAAGCCAGAAATAGACTAGAAGTGAGTCACAGACAATAGACCATGTGGAACAATTGGAAATAGAAGTACAAGAAAGAAGTGAGTGAGTCAGGTGATGAAAAAGAGTCATAGCCGTCCAATAGGATTCCAGTTGCTTGTCAAATATCTCCGAAGATGAGTAAGTGAGTCATGTGGCTTGATGATGACTCAGAAACATGTGAACCAATCATGACACTTGGATACGAATTTCCTCCGGAGAGAGAATGAAGATGAGTCTTGCTTAATGAAGTCCTTGGGCACATAACTGTAGCAAATCTCTGTTCCTGGTCCATGCTCTTTGATGTGCCAGTTATTCCTGAGGACGATACGATGCCAACCATTCACTGGTTCAAAGTTTGGGTTGAAACCAATGACGTAGAAGGGAGCATGGAAGGTTTGATCGAATACCCATATGTAATCGTGAATGCGATAAGGAGGATATGAGGGGAATACTCGGAATGGACCTTCAGGAGATTTGATATAGAGACAATAGTACCGACGATGTGCGACATGTGGAGGAGGATTGGATAAATGAACATCAAGGGGAGAACATTGACTAGGAAGTTCAATGCGTGGCCCAACATGTATGTCTGGCTTGGCAGTCATCTGAAATGAATCATGGGATGTGGTGGCGGCAATGCTGGATGGCATATTGAAAATAGAATCAATGAAAAATAGAATGAGTGTGGAGATGATGTGTCTGGCGGACTGGAGGTAGCACAGCAGATGATGGTCTGGTGAAAGCTGATGAAGATAGGCACGTGTGCAGTGAGTGTCTTTTGTAGTGTAGTACGCACTGTCAAGTATCATGCTTGTCACCGGGTGGAATGCTTTTCAGTCCACCCTGATACTCCTGCTGACTTGAAGTCAGCATTAATGCTCTGGATTTACAATCCACAAGGACTCCCTGCAGCAATCAGGGAAGAATCCAATGTGTCGCTAAACCTGAGCAACATTGATGTCTGGGTATGGGTAAATAAGATTACCCCCCAGACTGACAGCCTTGTCTTCCAGACAATGCTAGGGGCAATATTTTCCCAGAAGGGAAAATGGGAGAGCCTCGTAGGAGCTCAGTGGTGCATGCCACAAGGAAATGGGGATCTCAGACCCTCTGCACTGAATAAGTTCGGCTGGAGTGGCAATGCCCAATCCACTAGCGAAAAAGACATCGCGCTGTGGCTGGGTCATCATGGGGGAGTTGTAAGAATGTAGATTCTTACAGTAGCATATATGCTACTAGTTAGGACATATAAGACACCAGAGTGACTTATGGGGTTGTATTATATAAGCCACCCACAAGGGGCACCTGTAGATAGTGGACAACTATACAGTTGTCCACAAGTAGATTAGATAAGCAGATAATTTTACTTGTAACCACACCATTCACAGACACCAATAAAGTATTGGCTCAGTCTGTTTGTGTGACACAAATAAGTTTCTTACACTTTTTTGACTGCCAATACTATTGGCAGCACTGCAATAAAGAAAAAGATCAACCGATCTTTTATTACCCAAAAAAACTGACGAGTTTAACACTCGCTGGAATCCTTGGACACAGTAAACAGACGTTTACTGTTTATTCTTCTAAATTTAATAGAAGAGCGCCACAGTGCGGCTGATAGATCGTAGATCTATGGCGTCAATAAGGAATCAAAGCCAAACATCTAGATCTGGAGAGGATCCAGATACGTCTGGAGCCACAACCAAGGGCCCATACAGGAGAACTGAGTCTGCCCACAATGTGGACAGGCAAACGGGAACACCAACGAGGGTAACTAGTCCTCATAAAACTACGACGCCTGTAGCTTCTGACTCTAGGAGTCAAAAGCGACTATCGGTGGATCCAAGAAGATCTGCACCAGAGGAATCAGAAAGGGACGAGATATCGTCCGTTAAGAGAAAGAAGAGAACTTCGACTAGGTCGAAGTTACGATCGTCTCTCGATGAGTTGAGAGAGCCGCCGACGAGTGACACGGACAACTCGCCAGGGTTGCGAATGTCACAGCTCCTGCATGTCCAAGAACATCGCAGATCGTGAAGTTCACCATCCCAAACAGGGACAATAGAGCAGGGGTTGGCACGCTGGGATGAAGAAACCCGGCAATATGAATGTACAACCAGACATATTGCCTGGATGATTACAGCCCTCAAAGAGAGCCATAAAAACGTAGGCACTACGCGGGAAGTGAGCCAATGAGCGGCTGAAGCAGCTCATGCAGCGGATGAAGCTGCGAACCAACTCCAAGCATTAGGAGATGGCATGGAACTGTTAATACAGTCCTTGGAGGAGGAAGTACAGGGACCTTTGTAAGGAAAGGCCCCCGAGCATGGCAACAATCCCAATAAGGATTGTGAAGTAGACCGTGAGGCAGAAAAGGCTCGCAGGAAGCAAGACAGACAGAGGATGCCACCTCCGTCTGGGCCGAGCACTAGAAGTGGTCCTCGAGAACCTAGTGTCACAATAGAGCAAGACAGCGTCAGTATGCGCTGGCGTACTGAGGAAGAGATAGATCGTGAGCTAGAGGCTCACGATAGAGAAAATATCCATGAAGGAATTCACAGATCAAAAAAAACCTATAATGAACAAGAAGTGCTCAAAGCAGTGACCCAACAGTCACTGCGGGAGATGATGAAGTCTGATGCCAATAGTGTCAGTACCACGACTAGCATTTATGTTAGTCTTGAATGTGAGTTCGATCACTGGGATAGGATCGAACAAAAAGCAGCACGACAGAAGCACCATGCGCTAGAGGTCCATGCTAAACACACAGATAAACTAGTCAAAGAAGCACATACTGTGGGGATCGAAGGTGAGGCCTTCGAGAAATTGATCGAGTCCGCAAGAGTAGCTTGATCCGTCCTCAGTAGCAGCTATAGACTTGTTGGAATACGAGTGATGTCAAGTTGTCATAATAGGTCACGTGAATGTAAATTTAGTATATAAGTTTGTACTCGTGTAGTTTAGCCCCCTCACTCACGTATTTGCACCTGGCCTTCATGCCACCCATTTTTTCTAACACAAATACGTGAAACCTCTGCCCAGTCGAGGCCGAATTCAACACCCTTGCCCCATCGAGGCCGAAGTCGACACTGTAGCCCAGTCGAGGCCAAAATCGGCAGTCGGAAACCACGCCTACCGAAAGTGCATCGTGCCTAATGAAAGCATGCTTAGTCATCGAAAGTCACGCCTACTGAAAGTGTGTGCCGTAATTCTTTGTGAGCCTAACGAAAGCTCAAGCTGATTGCTAATCATGCCAGAGACACAATTTGAGAAGCTGAATGAGCAGAATTATGTGGATTGGTGTTATATGATGGAGGCTTTACTCATCAAAAAAGATTTATGGGATGTTGTTGCCAGAATCAAGACCCATCCCATGGGTTCTGACCACACCAAGGCAGTACGTGCTTTTGTCAAGAAGCAGCAAGTGGCTCAAGCCAAGATCATCCTTCACATTGAGCCATCACAACTACCTCATGTTCAATTCAACGACCTGAAAGTCATTTGGGAGAATCTCGAACAGGTCCATCGTGCTTGTGGATTTGCCACATGTCTTGCCCTTCGTTGGGAATTCCTATATATGTGTAAACGTGGAGAACAAGTGATGAATTTGTGGATCTCCGATGTCAAGAATGCTGTGTTCCATCTCGAGGCTGCCAGAGTTGCAATAATTGATGAGGACATTATTCTTGCACTCACAGCCGGACTGCCGGATTCTTATTCCACATTGATCGTCACACTCAACAATCTTTCTCAGGATGAACTTATGCTCTTGAACATTATCACATGTCTCTTGAATGAGGAGGTGCATCAAAACCTTCATGAAGATTCTGGGAATTCCCCAGGATCTGTCTTTTTTGCACAAGATGCCAAAAACAAGAAAATCAAGATCTCACTTGTGGAAATCACCTGTTACAATTGCGGCAAGAAAGGCCACTACAAAATGAACTGTCCTAATCCAAGGAAAGAGAATGGAGAAGGAAATGGCAGTGCAAGACTTCTATTCTGATTATTTTTCAGATTTTCTGTCACTCGAAAAGGTGTGTTGGAATACGAGCAATGTCAAGTTGTCGTAATAGGTCACGTGAATGTAAATTTAGTATATAAGTTCATACTCGTGTAGTTTAGCCCCCCCATGTATTTGTACCTGGCCTTCGTGCCACCTGTTTTTTCTAACAAGACTGAGGGATGTGTTTCTAATGGCTGACAAACATTGACCATTGTATCAGATCGATGAAGACATCATCGATCCACCAGTGCAGCAGGACGTGAATACTCACGTCCCCTGGCCGCACAGGCAGATACAAGTGATACTGCATGCAGTATCACTGGCAGTCACGGATTCTGAACGAAGGATTCAGGAGGCAGGAGTAAATCCATCTACATATGTAGATGGAGTCACAAAGATGGTGCAAGCTGCCCTTGAGAAACACAAGGGCAGCGAGCCAGACAAATCCGTGCTTGCCAAAGCCAGAGTAAAACTCCCTCACCCAGCAGAATATGCTGGGAAAGTGGATCTCAAAGAATTCGAGAACTTCGTCTCAGGGATCCTGAGATGGCTAGGCATGAATAGTCTATTGGGACCATCCAGCACAGAACTCCAATTAAACTATTTAGGCATGTGCCTCAAGGGCAAAGCATTGGAGTGGTACACTCGAAATATCGAGCGTCATGATTGAGTCGTGATTGACTGGACCCTGGAAAGTGCAATCGCTGGGTTACAACAGTGATTCCTTCACGCACTCACGCACAGGCATGCGTCGAATAAGTTTGATACAATTGTGCAAAGGACCAGAACCGTTCAGGAACTACTGAACAATATTACGAAGTATGCTGCACGGATGATACATCCGCTGGATGAGTATATGATCCACAAATGGTTCCTAGCAGCGCTTAGAGAAGCACTGCATCATGAAGGCTTAAAATTAGGCTATACAACAGAATTCAGTTCAATAACTGAATTATATGAAGCCACAAAGGCAGTAGAGAATGTGTCTCCATATGACATTGGATCGCGAAGAACGGAACCTAGCAGCGCTCATGCGCTGCAGGCAAAGCCAACGTCGACAACTAGTCGAAATCAGGCTGGGCTGAGCTCGTCCTGAGCTCCCAACACAGGAAGCTGTCCTACTGCGAAGCAGATGATATATCATCCACCTAACGCTCGACCTCAAGCCAAAACGAGGCCAAGTATACCCCAAGCAGGGGTGCAGGCTACGCAAAGAGCTGGAGCTGGAGCTATCGTCGCTTCACATCTGTCGCAAAAACCTTCTGGAGGTTCAGGGGGTCAGGGACGTAGCACAGAGATAATGTGCTACGAGTGTGGACAGGTCAGGCATATTAAGCCAAATTGCCTGCAATGGAAGAACAAACCGCGCATAGCAGGTGCACGGCTGGAAGAAGTGGTTGAGCACTCAGGGAGTGCTCAAGAAAGGGAGGAGGAGCCACAAAGTGGCGAACTAGACGAGCGAATGGACATCCAAGATGACCATGAGAGTGAAATTGGCAAACTAGTCGCTGATTACCAGTCAGAGATTATGCCCTATCAATGGGATAATGACGATGATACGAGAACACAAAGCTCATATCGAGTGGATGGAGTACGTCTGCTAGAAGGATCATATGAAGAAAGGCAGCGCATATATGCAGTGCAGACACCAACTATCACAATCAGTGGTGGTTTAAGTCAAAACAATGACTTCCGTATACATGCGGGAGTCATAGACAGGACCATTGAGCCTGTCTATGATCATTGGTTCAGACTGCATGATAAGATGCGCCCCAAATGGGCACGTATAGACAACCAAACAATCTCCAGGTATTGGGAGATTGGTGGAGTCAGAGCCCACTGTCTATTAGACAGCAGGTGTGAGGGAGTTATGCTCTCTCCAGATTTTATACGAGCTGTAGGCATTAAGACGTTCAACCTTGAACATCCAATTGGTCTACAGTTAGCATGTGTTGGCAGTAAGTCGACCATCAACTATGGAATGCACACCAACATCCATTTTGGTGAGCGTAATATTGAGGAATACTTCGATATAGCAAATGTAGATTATTATGACGCAATACTAGGAACACCATTCCTATGTAAATTAGGGATATCCCCCAACTTTAGAGACGAGGGATGCATCCGCATGGGAAAGGAAGTAATTCTGATCCATGCGAATGCCTGGGAAGAACAGCTGGACTATAAAAACCCGGCTGAACACAAGACTCAAATCGCGAGTCTTAAGCCCAACCTAGCAAGCCACAAACCGTGACTTGCAAATGGCTCTTCATTATATGTGGAGCCACCAACGAGCTCGCCAGATGGGAGGCGAGACAAAGGAAAACGGAAAGAAAACCAGAAAAACATTGATGCTGGTCCAATTGACCAATGTACTGACGAGATTGCAGAAGCAGGTACTGGCTCCAAGCAACCGTTATTGACGGCTAAGGACTTTCCCAAACTCAGGGAAAGATGGGAGCTAGAGTACGCAGACCTCTTTGTAGGTGTGCCGTTAGAACTTCCTCCTTGGAGGGAGATTAACCATGAAATTAAGTTCATGGATGAAACCAAACATTTTCATTATCAACTACCAAAGTGCCCAGAAGCACTTCAAAATGAACTGATTGACAAAGTCAACCGGTATACCACCGCTGGTTGGTGGGTATCAGCGTCAGTACGTTCTGCAGCGCCAGCGCTATGCATTCCAAAGAAAAACGAAAAGCTCAGAACAGCGATAGACTTACGTCTACGCAATGACAACACGGTGAAGGACATTACGCCCTTCCCAGACCAGGATACAATTCAGCATGACGTAGCTCGTGCTATGTATCGATCCAAACTTGACATGTCCAACGTGTACGAACACATACGCGTAGTTGAGGAGGACGTCAACAAGACAGCCTTTGCGACCATATTCGGTACATTCAAAAGCTGGGTTATGCAGATTGGCGACTGTAATGCGCTGTCTACATTTCAACGTCTCATGATGTTGATTTTTCGTAACCAAATTGGTCGATCAGTCCACATATACTTGGACGATATATTTATCTATTTGAGCTCTATAGAAGAGCATGAAAAACACCTTTGACAGGTGTTTGATATTTTACATGAGGCACATTTGTTTCTCAGTGGAAATCGATCCAAGATCAATTTGTATTCGCCTCATATGGAGTGCCTTGGTCACAGAATAGATGACAAGGGCATACATGCCAATGCGGATAAAATGGAGAAGGTTCGAGGTTGGAGAAGACCTTGAACATTTAATGAAGTCCAATGATTTCTAGGACTCGTGCAGTATCTGGCACCATATATGCCAGATTTGACGGCGTATACAACTCCCTTATCAGGAAGTGCGCGCAATAACAGGATGTTTCAATGGATGCCCTTGATGGATAAGTGCTTTGAATCCATCAAAGTGCTAGCATGTAAGGCTCCAATTCTGAAGCCGATAAATCATGCTAGCTCAGAAGAACCCATTTGGGTTGTGACCAACAGTTCCAAATCTGGAGTCGGGGCAGTTTACAGACAAGGTCTGACTGGACGACTTGTCGTCCAGCAGGATTTCTATCAAAGAAGTTCAGTCCTGCACAACAGCATTACAAAACGCATGAGCACGAGACGATTGCTATCCTTGAAGCACTTATGAAGTGGGAGGATAAGCTGCTAGGTCGCCAGTTCACACTGGTGACGGATAATAAAGGTCTCAAATACTTCGAGACACAACAGCATCTGTCAGACAGACAGGTGCGCTGGTGGGAATTTCTCTCCAGATTCAACTATACCATGGTACATGTACCAGGGGTGGAGAACAAGGTAGCCAACTGTCTGTCACACTACTACGAGAATGACAAGCAGGGTGAACATCACCCAGCAGAAGAATACATCGATGCAGATGCACGGCTAGACCCAGAAGGAGAATTTCTCCCAATGGATAGATTCGTAGAAATATGAATGGTCACAGCGCGACGGTCACAACAATTACAAGATGCGACAGAGCAGCGTGTCATAGACGCGCAGCTGATGAAGCAAGCAGGGGAAGAACCTCCCACACAGGTGGAAGGTAATGAGGAGGACGATGTACTAGCTACAACGTTGGGTGCAGACTCAGAGAGTCTACGCTTATGTGTAGAATGTGAGTTTGACCTAAAATGAGCCATAGCCAATGGCTATGGAACAGATCCAATACTCAAGAAAGTGTTGGCAAATCTTGAGGCTCACCCTCAATTTGGGGTGAGAAATGGACTGGTTTGGACAAAGAACCAGTTCAAGAAAGATGTAGTGTGTCTTCCCCAGGAATTTTTTTCCAAGGGGAGGAGAATGGTTGAGATAATCATCAATCATGCACATAGAGTAGTTGGCCACTTTGGGCAATTCAAAACTGACAAGTACATCAGGCGATTGTACTGGTGGTCGGGAATGGCAGCCGACATAGAGTCATTCTGTGGATCCTGTGCAGCCTGTCAGGCTGCAAAGAAGGACAATAGACAACCAGCAGGGTTATTGCATACCCTGCCAATACCTGATAGACCGTGGCAGTCTATTGGAATGGACTTTGTTGGTCCATTGCCGTAATCGAAGGGTCACGACTATTTACTGGTTGTGATTGACAGACTCACGTCTATAGTGCATTTAGTTCCAACTACGACAAGAGTGACTGCGCAACAAGTCACGTGGTTATACCTTAAAGAGGTATTACGCTTGCATGGAGTACCTGACTCGATAATATCGGATCGCAACTCCAAATTCACCTCCATATTCTGGTGGGAATTGCAGCCTATAATGGGCACAAAGCTGCTCATGTCCACAGCATTCCATCCGCAGACGGATGGAGCGACAGAACGAGCAAATTGTTCTGTAGGGCAAATACTCCGCACGGTAGTGCAGAGTGATCAGAAGGATTGGGCCAAGAAATGCCCAATGGTAGAGTTCACACTGAACAGCTCAGTCAGCATGACCACAGGATATGCACCATTTGAATTGAACAGTGGATACTTGCCCTGTATCGGGCAGGTGCTATCAGTGGATACTACATTTAGAGGAGTGCGGCAGTTCGCACAACAAGCTTTGTGGAACTTGATTGATGCTCACAATGCAATCATCATGAGCCAAGTACAGCAGACAGACACTGCTAATACCAGACGCCAGCAAGGGACAATGTACAAAGTTGGACAGCTAGTATATCTGTCTACAAAGAACCTGTTCTTACCTAAAGGATGGGCAAAGAAATTGGTACCCAATTATATTGGGCCGTACTCAGTTATAGAAGTGGACAAGTCCAGTTCTACGGTGAAACTTGAGTTACCCCCAGAGCTCACGGCTCGGAGGATACTACCAAAGTTTCATGCGAGTCTAATTAGACTGCATATACCCAATGACAATGAACAATTTCCTCGTCATGACGTAAATTATATGTACAACTTTGGGAAAGAGGACGAACCAGAATGGTTCGTAGATGAGATTCTGGCTCATCGATGGGCTAGTAACTCCAAGCTGGAGTTACAAGTAAGATGGACATTGGGAGATGTCACCTGGGAACCACTCTCTGCATGCAGAGAGTTAGAAGCGCTAGATGCCTATCTAGAACTAAGGGGAGTTAGGAAGCCGCTAGAGCTTCCTAGTCATGCCTCATGAGGCATGAGAAAGATGACGAATGAGTCCTTAATAAAAAGGACTCGACATGAACATGATTCATGTCGACAATTTGCACGATGCGACAATGTCACATGAACATAGTCACATGACGCATCAGGTGCGCTTGCTCTGATTTTAAGCAATGATTTTATCGCCACTTCAAGGTCTTCTTGCCACCCACTACCACACTCACACCAGTGCGAGTGTCAAACGAGCACTATCCGTGGACACCGAAGCATCCCAAACACACCACTCAGCAGAGGCACTCCCTAGTGCCTCTGAGAAATTTGTGATGCTCCAAAAGGAGCAACACTGGACTGTGCATGGCATCAAGGATGCCATCACCATCATCCACTGCAACTCCTGTCCAGAGTGCAATGCATATGCGCAGCATTTGCTGCAAGCTGCAAAACTGCGGCTCATCAACCCCCGACTGCGCGACATCAAATGCGCATTAAAAGTGGCCTGGCCACCTTTGCTTGCTGAGATGGTGTGTCCTTTTATTAAGGACGCAGTAGCCTCCTATAAGGAGGATATACATGAGCTCAACTCAGAGCTCGACACACTTCGTGCCACCCCTGATAAAGAGAGGTGAATTAATTGCAAAATGGTGGATAAAACATCCACCATGAAGTCAGCACAATCAGCACCAACTATTATCGATCTGACCTCGTTGCCAGATTTGATGACGGACTCAGTGAGTCTGTCTACGACCACTACTGGAGCCTCACCGGGAGGACCCACTCGATCCAGTCACAAGACCGCATCCAAACAGCGAACACTGGTGGTGCCTTACCCAGTGTCGCTGCATGCTTGCATTGCCCCTGCCATAGGCGACCTGCCTGCAATGCAGATGGGATTTTTACCCTGCCCTTTGGGAAAGGCACCATACCCCACTGCAGTGCACACCAGTCATTGACCCACTGAGTGGTTCGACAAATGCCAGCTCAATGACCCAAAATTCATTGAGCAGCTCATGCTTGCATGTGTGACATTTGTCCTGTCGCACAGCACGCTATCATCAAGCATGCTGATCATGAACAGCGACTCACTACTCGAACACCAGCATTCAAGATCGCACATGATACACCTCCTAATCTCAGGGATGCATTGCACACGATCGAGTACTCCCTGGAGGGAGTATCACCCACCATTCACAGGAATGGCGACAACACCCTCCAACTGGAGGATGTTGATGTATGGGTATGGCTTAAACCAATTAAGCCAAAGAAAGACAGCCTGGTCTTTCTTCAAAAGCTAATGGAGCTGTTCACAGTTCGTGGCCAGTGGGCCGATCTTGCCGGCTCAATCTGGCAGCAAGATCTATCAGCGCTGCTATCCACCAGCGTCAATAAGGTGTTCGAGTGGAAACGCCCCCACGAGAGTACGACTCTCAAGGAACTAGCCTGATGGCTAGGAAACTACGTGGGTGTAGATCCTGGTAGGGCTCACGTCAATCTTGAGCCCTACTTTTGCCGTAAGCAGAGCAAGGTCTGCTACAATGAGACCACGCAGAGGGTCCTTGACGCTCACAAAGGCCGGACATTCACCGGCCTTCATATACCCATGTCCCCTTGCCCCCCAGGCTTCTGGGGAGCGCCGTCAACTTCGGACGATGACTCGTCATTGGACGGATGCAGTGGGGGGCCTCCCCACTTGAAGGCATGTACGTATGTGCCGACGACAGAACCATCTGCCCCGTCTGCCACTCACCCTGCATCCGCTACTACAGCGAATGACACTACCATGGAGGTCGACCCAGCTGACTCCCTTTACTACGATAATACTGTCAAAGTAGCCGTGCAGTCATCCTCAACTGCACTCGCACCTATATATGCTGATCCACCATCAGCATAACGTGTCCCAAACCTGCCTGAAGTTTGGTCTGTGGGGAGGGTGTAAGAATGTAGATTCTTACAGTAGCATATATGCTACTAGTTAGGACATATAAGTCACCAGAGTGACTTATGGGGTTGTATTATATAAGCCGCCCACAAGGGGCACCTGTAGATAGTGGACAACTATACAGTTGTCCACAAGTAGATTAGATAAGCAGATAATTTTACTTGTAACCACACCATTCGCAGACACCAATAAAGTATTGGCTCAATCTGTTTGTGTGACACAAATAAGTTTCTTACAGGAGTCGACCCCGTCCATGCCACAGACTTACTCAAACCCTACTACGAGAGGGTGAGCTTGAAATTGCGCTATAGCAAAGTGGTGCAGTCGGCACAACAGCATGCTGCAGAACGCAAGGCATTTAGCCTTGCCATGGTACCTGACCCGAAAGGGAAAGGTAAAGCTGTTGAGGGTAACACCTCCACACCACGATGCACGCGTATTGACTATAGCAATATAGTCACTGACGCAGTGCCTAAAGGCACTGCAGCTGCTCCATCCATTGGGAGTAGCTTTACCACCGCTAGTACAGGTACTAGCTTAACCAGGAACAAAGATATCGGGGTGGACACCTTGAAGATATATGAGGATGGGAATCCTCCAGATGTGGAAATGGGTCCCCCATCCCCTCTTGCCAGTAACGGATAAAATATCTGTTTATTACAATGTATAACACATTGTCGGCCTCCCCATGGCTTCAGCCTGAGGGGGAGGGTGTAAGGGAATTATAATTCCCTTAATAGATATATAGCATTAATATTAGTATACATAAGTATATAGAATACTGTACAGGCATAGGCTATGTCTATGCTATGAGTTGTGTACACGAGTGTCCACAACTGTAATAGTTGTAGTGTGGGAAGAACCTTAGGTTTGAAGATCACTTACTGTAAACTATCACACACCGCTCAATAAAGAACTGTTTGAAACAGTTCTACCAGCCATTGTGATAAATAACACTAAGTATAAGGGCAACCTCCAGGGGAAGTGGAATATCACACTGAACACTGGCAGATGGGAATCTGAAGATATATAAGCTCACAGAAGACTATATACAAGGATACACACCTGGCAGATGGGAATCCGAAGAGAAAAGCCTAAGGTTCCCACTGCCAAGATAACTACCTAAAGGAGTACACAAATAAGCGCTGAGACATACTGTGATTACATAACAGGGTTGAAATCCAATCCCGTTACATAACCGGGTGCTTATGTGAAGGAAAATGAAGAACAAATGCACTGTGTTCATGTAATGGGATTGGATTCCAATCTTGTTACATAACACAAGTGCTTATGTGAGTGAGAATGGATGTCAAGTTACGTAATGGGATTGGAATCCAATCCTGTTACGTAACCGGGCGCTTAAGTAAGCGAACTTGAACGAAAAGATAGAGGCAAGGGAGATAATGGGGGGAAGGGAGAAGTGGGGAAGAATAGGTAGGAAGAAGAGATAATAGAGAAGTGTAGAACCACATGAAATGGGGTTC
>MU134856.1:20770-31549 GCA_015039355.1 Ramaria rubella | reverse complement strand
GTCTTCGAACTCGATGGGTTCGCCCGTGTTCTCGTGTGGTGTTTGCATCATGCCTTGTTCGATGGTTGGGCTTTGGATAATGCTGATATCAGACCTGGGGGATGTCTACTCCGGGCGTTCCCTCCCGTCTTCGGCGTTCGTTCAAACCGATGCTCAAGTACCTTGAACGTTTGGATCGCACTGCCGGGTTGGATTTCTGGCGACGTCATCTTTTGAACGCGTGGCCGACAGCTTTCCTTGAGAGTCCTTCCTGGTGCCCCTCGTGTGACGGCCGATGCGACAATGACGCGTGCGATCCACACGGGGCAAGACTCATTCAGTCGGGTTGCAGGTATAATGCCTCGACATTGGTGACTGGCGCTTGGTCGATTGTGCTCGCTGCGCATGCCAATTGCTCAGATGTCGTTTTCGGACAGGTTCTTGCAGGTCGAAGTGAGGTAGTGCTCTTTGCGTTTGGTCCTTTTGCTCACTGCTCCTTCTCCCTTAGGCGCACCGATCAGAGGGATTGAGTCGATGACCGGTGTGGCTCTCAACACCGTAGCTCGTCGTGTGATCCACCACCCTGAGACGACCGTGCTGGACACGTTGCGACAGATACAATCGGAGCAGATTGCGCTGAGCAAGCACGAGAACATCACGGCGGCTGACCTCGATTCTGCAGGCATACCTGTAGCAGGTCTCTTACAAAAGTATCCTCAACTTTAGAAATGCCGGTACCGCGACACTGCAACTGGCGTCTTCGACGGAAAACCGTCTCCTTGCGGAGTATCGCGATGGAAGTAGGGCCGGGTATGTTTTCTTTTGACATTGCCTTTCCTTTTAATTGACTGGATATCCGTTCAGCCTCGACTATCCCTTTGTGAGCATTCGTTCGGTCGCCGTCGTCGTTCCCACTAATATCCTTTCAGACCCTGTCGGTCGACGTGTTATCGAGGGGTGACTTCTATGTGGATGTTGTGTACGCGTCAGATACTATCGCAGAAGCGGAGGTCAATGTCGTCTTGGATCACTTCGAGACTGCGCTAGAGTTCATGATCCACCATCCTAACGCCCTGATGCGCGATGTTGAGCTGATAAATGCCAACGAGCTGCAGCGCCTGATGCCTCTCGTCAACAACGACGAGAAACGGCTCAACCCAGCTCAAAGTATATCCGAACTCATCGAGATGCAAGTCCGCAAGACGCCGCAGCGAATCGCGGTAAGCCAGTGTGCAGAATCGTGATGATGACCGTACTCAAGTGTTCCTTGCAGCTCCAATTTGATCAAGAGACATTCCTGACGTATGCGACAATGGATGGTCTCGCCAACGCTCTTGCGTCGAAGCTTGTGGACAGCGGCGTCCAGCGTGGCAGGCTGATCGCGCTCTACATGGACAAGTCTATCGAGATGTTCCTTTCGATTCTGGCCGTGCATAAGGCCGGTGGCGGCTACGTTCCGTTGGACATCGATCATCCGGCGGAGCGCATACAGACGATCATCCATCTCGCGCAGACCACAATGGTGCTCACCACGAGGGAGCTTCACCGTCGGCTTGCCTCGACCATCCTAGACGCTGCTGTGGAGACGGTGTCCATCGACTTCAGAGATCTTTCCGCCGGTGCGAAGCCGGACGTAGGACATGTTAGCCGGGATGATGTCTCTCACGTTCTGTTCACCAGCGGGTCAACAGGGACGCCGAAAGGTACGGCCGTATGGTTCATCTGTCTTTGTGGAAGGTGATTCAGTTCCATCTCCTAGGTGTCATCCTGACCCATGGATCCATCGTCGAGAGCGCAATTGGCTCCCAAGAAGTCATTGGACCGCTGAATGGTCGCGTGCTGCAGTTCTCGAACTACACGTTTGATTTCAGCGTCTGGGTGAGTGCGCATTCGTTCACGTAACCGAACGTTATGATTATAATGATGTTCAGGACTGGAGTGCCACTTTGATTGCCGGGGGGACATTGTGCATCGTTCGCAAGCAGAGGCTCCTGGACGATCTTGGGGGGGTTGGTCGCGACATGGATGTCACGTTTCTAGAAACCACGCCAACAGGTGGGTTACACGTGAGAAATCGGCCTAGCGTAAATGTCTAACGTAATGGATTGCGACGCAGTCATTTCACTGATTTATCCTGAGGATGTCCCATGCTTGCAAATATTGGTCGCGAGCGGAGAGTTGCTCACGCCAAACGTTCGCGACGCGTGGGCTGACGCTGTGACCCTCAAGAACGTGTACGTTCACATGTTTGTTATGTCCTAGGGAAATCATTTACATGTTTTCCTTAGCTACGGGCCTACCGAGGCTGCCACGTCCGTCACGGGGTTGAAGAATGTCACATCATCGACTGAGTGTTCAAAGATCGGCCATGCTTTCGGCTTGAATTCTCTGTATAATTTAGACGAACGTCTACGACCTGTTCCGCTGGGCTGCGTCGGCGAACTGTTTATCGGTGGTCCCCAGGTCGCACGAGGGTACCTGCAAAACCCCGAGGAGACGGCCAAGGCGTTCGTCGCCGATCCGTTCCGTCCTGGATCGACGATGTATGCGACCGGGGACCTTATTCGCATGAATCCGGGGGATGGATCGCTCTCGTTTGTGGATAGGCGGGACACCCAAATCAAGATCCGTGGCCTCAGAGTAGAGACGGGCGAGATCGAAGCGGTCCTGAAGGCGACCAGTACGGCCATCACAAATGCTGTGGTCATCAAGGTGGATGTGGGGCATGAGACGTTGGTGGCGTTCTTGGAGTACGGTTCGGACGCAAACACAAAAGACGTGACGATCGTCGATGACGAGGCCGTTGGCGAAATCGTGGCGTCGCTCAGACATGCCATCCGGCAGAAGCTTCCGAGCTACATGGCGCCCACTATCTATGTCACCCTCACCCGGTTCCCTGTGACAAGCACGGGAAAGCTGGATCGGAAGGCACTCAGTGTTTACTTTCACATGCATCGAGAGACGATCATGGCGACTTTCGCCCGCGCTGATAGTGGCGGTCTGGCGAGTCAGGATATCGACGCAACGCTGCTGACGGAGATGCAACTCACCGTCAGGTCCCTGTGGGCATCAATCTTGCGCATCAGCGAGGCCCCGCTGCGTATTGACGACGACTTCTACACCGTTGGTGG
This sequence comes from Ramaria rubella, assembly GCA_015039355.1. Taxonomy (NCBI): domain Eukaryota; kingdom Fungi; phylum Basidiomycota; class Agaricomycetes; order Gomphales; family Gomphaceae; genus Ramaria; species Ramaria rubella. The sequence continues at coordinate 28,439 of MU134856.1, read as the reverse complement.
CGACTCGATGTCCGCCATCCGCCTTGCTTCCGCAGCGCGCGAGGCAGGCCTTCACCTTCCGGCCACCGACATTATCCGCAATCCGACGATCCGTGCAATGGCACAGATCGCTGAGTCGGCCGTCGTGGACCACGAGTTTGACGATGACGAGGCTCCGTCTGTCACTCTGGACGACATGGCTCCTGAGAATCTTACTGTGTTGAGCGTGGATCAAGCTCAACTCGACTTCTTACGTGTGAAACTGCTCCCAGACCATGGTCTCTCAGCCAGGTGAGATTCCCTGCTTTAGGATCCCATATCCCTCCGTCGTGGTACTGATCCCCTTTTCCCCAGTGATGTTCTAGACGTATATCCCGCGACAGGGCTTCAGACCAGCCTGCTTATGGCAGCACTTCTCGTTCAAGACGCATACATTGCCCGCCAGGCGTGGAATCTTCCCCTGGGAACGCACGGCGATAGGTTGCAAGAAGCGTTTGAGGACTTTATCAGCCATCCCAACGGCATGATGTTCCGTACGGTGTTCGCATTCGATCCTACGTCCAACCGCTGGCTTCAAGTATTGATGCGGCCCGGAGTGCGGCAAATGGACTGGACTACTATCGTTGTGTCTGATGAGCATGAGCTTGAGCTCCGCGTGGCCGACTACGAAGGCGGTCGTGCCATTCAATCTTTTGAGAAAGGTGACGTCCCTGTTCGTGCGTGCGTTTTCGAACTCGATGGATTCGCACGAGTCCTTGTGTTGAGCATACATCATGCGCTACTGGATCACTGGGCGTTGGACAACGTACTATGGGACCTCGAAAATGTTTACGCTCATCGTCCTCTCGCTCCCCGACGGTCTTTCAAAGCGATGATCAAGTATCTGGAACGCCTGGATCGTACGCCGGGCCTCGATTTCTGGAGACGCCATCTCGCGAACGCTGTACCAACTCCTTTTCTGCAGGCTCTCCCGGGTGCATCTCGCTCCACGACTAATGCCACTGCTGGCCGCGAGCTTCGTACGGGTCACGGTTCATTCACGCGTGAGTCCGGTATCATGCCGTCCACATTAGTGACTGCTGCCTGGTCTCTTGTGCTCGCCGCGCACAGCAACAGCACAGATGTCGTCTTCGGTCAGGTTCTCGCTGGACGAAGTGCGCCCTCTATTTGATCACTCCTCCATGTGCTTATCCTTGTTTCAGACGCGCCGATCAAAGATGTCTGGTCCATGACAGGTATCACCATCAACACCGTCCCACGCAGGGTCATCCGGAGGCCAGAGATTACCGTGCTCGACATGCTGCGCCAAATACAATCTGACCAGATTGAAATCAGCAAACACGAGAATATCGCCCTTGGAGATCTCCAGTCTGAAGGAATAGTCCCTTCTGGTTTGTTCAAGACCATCCTTAACTTTAGGAATTTTCCGGGTGGTGAGCTCGTATATCCGAAGGCTGCAGATGGGGATCCTATCTTTACCGACTCCCGCCAAGGTAGTCGTGACGGGTACGCCTTCGCGCCTAGCTTCTCATCTCTTGTTGTTGACCGCGCGACAATTTAGATTGGACTACCCTTTTGTGAGGACAGACGAGTCTCATCTTTTTGTGGTCTACTCACTTTTCATGCAGGCTCTTACAGTGGACGTTTCATCTGCGAATACCCTCTTCGTCAGCGTAGCTTATATCGAGGAAATCATCTCGGAAGCCGAGGTTCACGTCCTCTTGGACCACTTCGAGGCTGCCTTGCTTTTCCTCATACAACATCCAAGATCATCCGTGGACGATGTTGAGCTGATCAGCGCTGAGGAAATGCGGCGCGTCATGCCTGTCGTGAAGCCCATCGAACATCTCAGCTCAGCTGAGAACATATCCGAACTTATCGAGATGCAAGTCCGAAAGACGCCTCAACGAATCGCAGTAAGCCGGTGTGCAGAAACGTGATGATGACCGTCCTTACCTGTTCATTACAGCTCCAATTTGATCAAGAGACATTCGTGACGTATGAGGACATGGATGGCCTCGCCAACGACCTCGCGCGGAAGCTGGTCGACGGTGGCATCCAGCGTGGCACGTTAATCGCGCTCTATATGGACAAGTCCATCGAGATGTTCCTAGCGATTCTGGCCGTGCATAAGGCCGGTGGTGGCTACGTTCCATTGGATATCGATCATCCTACCGAGCGCATACAGACAATCATTCGTCTCGCGCAGACGACAACGGTGCTCACCACCACGGAGCTTCACAGTCGACTGGCCTCAACCATCCTCGACGCCACCGTGGAGGCGGTGTCCATCGACTTCGGAGATCTTTCCCCGGGTGCGAAGCCGGACGTAGGACGCGTTGGCCGGGACGATGTCTGTCACGTTTTGTTCACGAGCGGGTCAACAGGGACGCCAAAAGGTACGATCGTTCTTCGGTCTGTTTGCAAGGTGACTCAGTTGTTTCTCACAGGCGTCATCCTGACCCACGGATCCATCATCGAGAGCGCCATTGGCTCCCAGGACGTCATTGGACCGCTGAATGGTCGTGTGCTGCAGTTCTCCAACTACACGTTCGATGTCAGCGTCTGGGTGAGTGCGCCTTGAGTTTTTCCGCTAACGTGGTGGCCATAACAACCTTCAGGACTGGAGTGCCACTTTGATCGCCGGGGGAACATTGTGTATCGCACGCAAGCAAAGGCTCATAGATGATCTCGGGGGGGTCAGCCGCGAAATGGATGTGACGTTTATAGAGACAACACCGACAGGTGTGTTTCAATTGAGAAAAGGCTCAGCGTAGACTTCTCACCTATGTGCATTGCCATCCAGTCCTCTCATTAATTCATCCCGAGGACGTTCCTTCCCTGCAACTGATGGCAATCGGCGGAGAGGTACTGACGCCGAATGTTCGCGATACATGGGCTGACGCTGTGTCGTTCATCAACGTGTGCGTGACAAAGCTTTGTATGCGCCAAAAAGGGCCTGATTTACCATCTTATTCTTTAGGTACGGACCAACGGAGGCCAGCACGAACGTGTTAGCGCTCAGAGATGTCACCTCATCGACGGAATGCTCCAACATCGGCCATGGCTTCGGACTCAATTCTGTGTATAATTTAGACGAACGCATGCGACCCGTTCCGCTTGGCTGCGTCGGCGAACTGTTCATCGGCGGCCCCCAAGTCGCGCGAGGGTACCTGCAAAACCCCGAGGAGACGGCCAAGGCGTTCGTCCCCGATCCGTTCCGTCCTGGATCGACCATGTATGCGACCGGGGACCTTGTTCGCATGAATCCGGTGGACGGGTCGCTCTCGTTTGTAGATCGGCGGGACACCCAAATCAAGATACGTGGCCTCAGAGTAGAGACGGGCGAGATCGAAGCGGTCCTGAAAGCGACCAGGACGGCCGTCACAAACGCTGTGGTAATCAAGGTGGATGTGGGGCACGAGACTTTGGTCGCTTTCTTGGAATACGGTTCGGACGTACACACAGAGGACGTGACCATTGTTGATGACGAGGCCGTCGGTGAAATCGTGGCATCGCTCAGACATGCGATCCGGCAGAAGCTTCCGAGCTACATGGCCCCAACTATGTATATCGCCCTCAACCGGTTCCCTGTTGCAAGTACGGGAAAGCTAGATCGGAAGGCGCTCAAGACGTACTTCCACTTGCATGAACCGACGATCTACGCATCGATCGCGAACGCCGCAGGCAGCAGCGTTGATATCGACCCAGCGATGCTGACGGAGATGCAACTGGCCGTCAGGTCGCTGTGGGCATCGATTTTACGTATAAGCGACACCCTGCTGCGCATCGACGACGACTTCTACACCATCGGTGGCGATTCAGTATCAGCCATCCGCCTCGCTTCCGCAGCTCGCGTGGCAGGACTCCACCTTCCGGCCACAGACATCATCCGCAATCCAACGATTCGTGCAATGGCAAAGATCGCCGAGTCGGCCGTGGTGGATCACGAGTTTGACGACGACGACGCTCCGTCAGTCACTCTGGATGAGATGCGTCCTGAAGATCTCACTGTGTTGACCGTCGACGAAGCTCACCTTGATTTCTTGCGGGTGAAACTGCTCCCAGACCATGGTCTCTCCGCCAGGCAAGTTGATCGGTTTAGGATCCAGAAATGCTTACGCTTCGGTACTGACCGCTTTTTTATCCAGTGACGTCCTCGATGTATACCCTACGACAGGGCTTCAGACGAGTCTGCTCATGGCCGGACTCATGGTTCAGGACGCATACAATGTTCGCCAGGCGTGGAATCTCCCTCTGGGGACGCATAGTGACAGGCTGCAAGAAACGTTTGAGGAGTTTATCGACCATCCAAACGGCATGATGTTCCGTACAGTATTCGCATTCGACCCTACGTCCAACCGGTGGCTTCAAGTATTGATGCGGCCTGGAGCACGGCGCATGGAGTGGACGACCATCGTTGTGTGTGATGAGACTGACCTTGAGCTCCGCGTGGCCGAGTATGAGGGCGGTCGCGCTATTCGACCTTTTGAGCAAGGCGAGGTTGCCGCTCGTGCATGCGTCTTCGAACTCGATGGGTTCGCCCGTGTTCTCGTGTGGTGTATGCACCATGCCCTATTCGACGGATGGGCCATGGACAATGTGATATCAGACCTGCACGATGTCTACGACCGCCGCCCCTCCCTCTCCGACGTTCGTTCAAACCGATGATCAAATACCTTGAACGTCTAAACCGCACGGCCGGCGTGGATTTCTGGCGAAGCCATCTGGAGAACGCGTCGCCGACACCTTTCCTTCAGAGTCCGCCCGGTGCCCCTCGTGTGACGGCCGATGCGACAGTGACGCGTGCGATCCAAATGGGGCACGACTCATTCAGTCGGGTTGCAGGTATAAATGCCCTCGACATTGGTGACTGGCGCTTGGTCGATTGTGCTCGCTGCGCATGCCAATTGCTCAGATGTCGTCTTCGGACAGGTTCTTGCAGGTCGAAGTGAGGCACTGCTCTTTGCGTTTGGTCCTTTTGCTCACTGTTCTCTTCTCCCTTCTCCCTTAGGCGCACCGATCAGAGGGATTGAGTCGATGACGGGTGTGACTCTCAACACCGTAGCTCGTCGTGTGATCCACCACCCTGAGACGACCGTGCTGGACACGTTGCGACAGATACAATCTGAACAGATTGCGCTGAGCAAGCACGAGAACATCACGGCAGCGGACCTCGATTATGCTGGCATACCTGTCTCAGGTCTCTTCAAAAGCATCCTCAACTTTAGAAATACTGGTTCCGCGACACTGACACCGGCGGTTTCGACGGACAATCACCTCCTTGCGGAGTATCGCGCTGGAAGCAGAGCCGGGTATGCCTTTACTTTAACATTGTCTTCCCTTTCGATTGACTGGTCGCCCATACAGCGTTGACTATCCCTTCGTGAGCACAGCGTTTGGCCGCCGCCGTCGTCGTTCCCACTGACCTCTTTTTAGTCTTTGTCGGTTGACGTGCTCTCGACGGGCGGCTTCTCTGTCGATGTGGTGTATGCAGCCGACCTTATCCCACTAGCGGAGGTCACTGTCATCTTGGATCATTTCGAGACTGCACTGGGTTTCATGATCCATCATCCTGATGCGCTGATGCGCGATGTTCAGCTAATCAATCCCAACGAGTTGCAGCGTCTGATTCCCATCGTCAACACCCAGAAACAGCTCAACCTCGCTCAAACTATATTTCAACTCATTGAGATGCAAGTCCGAAGGACGCCCCAAAGAATCGCAGTAAGCCATTGTGTAGAAAAGTGACGATGACCGTGTCTAAGCGTTCCTTGCAGCTCCAATTTGACCAAGAGATATTTCTCACGTATGCGGAAATGGATGGCCTCGCTAACGATCTTGCGCGGAAGCTGGTCGAAGGTGGCATCCGGCGTGGCGCGCTAGTCGCACTCTACATGGACAAGTCTATCGAGATGTTCCTGGCAATTCTGGCTGTGCATAAGGCCGGTGGTGGCTACGTTCCGTTGGATATCGATCACCCTGCCGAGCGTATACAGACGATCATCCATCTCGCGCAGACGACAATGGTGCTTACCACGAGGGAGCTTCACACTCAGCTTGCCTCGATCATTGCCGACGCTCACGTGAATGCGGTGTCAGTCGAATTGCGAAATCTTACCTCTGGTGCGAAGCCGGACGTGGAACGTGTTGGCCGCGACGATGTCTGTCACGTCCTGTTTACGAGTGGCTCAACCGGAACCCCGAAAGGTGTGATCGTTCTTCAGTTCGTCTTGAACCTTCCTGACCTGCTTGTTGCAGGCGTTGTCCTGACACATGGATCCATCGTCGAGAGCGCTATTGGGTCCCAGGAAGTCATCGGACCTCTGAATGGTCGTGTGCTGCAGTTCTCCAACTACACCTTTGATGTCAGCGTCTGGGTGCGTGTCCTTGTTTCATTTCGCCGACGTGGTAGCCATAACATTTTCCAGGACTGGAGTGCCACTTTGATCGCTGGGGGGACATTGTGCATCGCCCGCCAGCAGAGGCTCGTAGACGATCTCGGAGCGGTCAGCCGCGAGATGGATGTGACATTTATAGAGACGACGCCCACAGGTGCGTTCCAATTGAGGAACACCCCAACGTAGATCTCTAAACTATGTGTATTGCCACCTAGTGCTCTCCATGATTGACCCTGAGGAGGTTTCCTCCGTGCAGATGTTGGTCGTGGGGGGAGAGTTATTGACGCCAGAAGTTCGCGACACATGGGCTGAGACTGTGTCTCTCATCAACGGGTGTGTGGCAGCTTCATATGTCTAGAAGAGATCACTCAACGATTCCCTTGTAGATACGGGCAAACAGAGACGAGCACGAATGTCATAGTTCTCGAGAAGGTCACGTCATCTACAGAGTGCTCCAGGATTGGCTATCCCTTCGGCCTCAATTCTGCCTATGTACTGGACGAACATCTACGACCTGTTCCGCTCGGCTGCGTCGGCGAACTGTTCATCGGCGGCCCCCAAGTCGCACGAGGGTACCTGCAAAACCCCGAGGAGACGGCCAAGGCGTTTGTAGCCGATCCGTTCCGTCCTGGATCGACTATGTATGCGACCGGGGATCTTGTTCGCATGAATCCGGTGGACGGATCGCTCTCGTTTGTGGATCGGCGAGACACCCAAATCAAGATTCGTGGCCTCAGAGTAGAGACCGGCGAGATCGAAGCGGTCTTGAAAGCGACCAGCACGGCCATCACAAATGCTGTGGTTATCAAGGTTGATGTGGGGCATGAGACTTTGGTGGCGTTCTTGGAGTACGGTTCGGGCGCAACCACGGAGGACGTGACGATCGTTGATGACGAGGCCGTCGGCGAGATCGTGACGTCGCTCAGACATGCGATCCGGCAGAAGCTTCCGAGCTATATGGCCCCAACTATGTACGTCGGCCTCAACAGGTTCCCTGTTGCAAGCACGGGAAAGCTAGACCGAAAGGCCCTGAAGACGTACTTTCACTTGCATGAATCGATGATCCAAGCATTGATCGTGAACGTCGCAAGCAGTAGCGTGGATTTCGACGCAGGGCCGCTGACGGAGACGCAACTGGCCGTAAGGTCTCTGTGGGCATCAATCTTGCGCATAAGGGAGGCCCCGCTGCGACTCGATGACGATTTTTACACTGTGGGTGGTGATTCGATATCAGCCATCCGCCTCGCTTCCGCAGCTCGCGAGGCAGGCCTCCACCTTCCGGCCACAGA
>MU134856.1:0-20068 GCA_015039355.1 Ramaria rubella | reverse complement strand
GAGACTGACCTTGAGCTCCGCGTGGCCGAGTATGAGGCGGTCGCGCTATTCGACCTTTTGAGCAAGGCGAGGTTGCCGCTCGTGCATGCGTCTTCGAACTCGATGGGTTCGCCCGTGTTCTCGTGTGGTGTATGCATCATGCCCTATTCGACGGATGGGCCATGGACAATGTGATATCAGACCTCCACGATGTCTACGACCGCCGTCCCCTTCCTCTCCGACGTTCGTTCAAACCGATGATCAAATACCTTGAACGTCTCAACCGCACGGCTGGCGTAGATTTCTGGCGAAGCCATCTGGAGAACGCGTCGCCGACACCTTTCCTTCAGAGTCCGCCCGGTGCCCCTCGTGTGACGGCCGATGCAACAGTGACGCGTGCGATCCAAATGGGGCACGACTCATTCAGTCGAGTTGTAGGTATAATGCCCTCGACATTGGTGACTGGCGCTTGGTCGATTGTGCTCGCTGCGCACGCCAATTGCTCCGATGTCGTCTTCGGACAGGTTCTTGCAGGTCGAAGTGAGGCACTGCTCTTTGCGTTTGGTCCTTTTGCTCACTGTTCTCTTCTCCCTTCTCCCTTAGGCGCGCCGATCAGAGGGATTGAGTCGATGACGGGTGTGACTCTCAACACCGTAGCTCGTCGTGTGATCCACCACCCTGAGACGACCGTGCTGGACACGTTGCGACAGATTCAATCAGACCAGATTGCGCTCAGCAAGCACGAGACCATCACAGCAGCGGACCTCGATTCAGCAAGCATACCTGTCGCAGGCCTCTTCAAAAGTATCCTCAATTTTAGAAATGCTGGTACCGCGACACTGCAACCGGCGTCTTCAACAGAAAACCGTCTTCTTTCGGAGTATCGCGATGGAAGCAGGGCCGGGTATGTTTTCCTTTCACATATCCTTTCCTCTTGACTGACTGTATATCCATTCAGCCTTGACTATCCTTTTGTGAGCACAGCGTTTGGTGGCCGTCATCGTTCCCACTAACCTCATTTTAGACCTTGTCCGTCGTGTTATCGACGGGTGGCTTCTATGTGGATGTGGTGTATGCATCAGACATTATTCCTGAAGCGGAGGTCAATGTCGTCTTGGATCATTTCGAGACTGCGCTGGAGTTCATGATCCACCATCCTAACGCCTTGATGCGGGATGTTGAGCTGATCAATGCTAACGAACTGCAGTGCCTGATGCCTATCGTCAGCACCGAGAAACAGCTCAACCCAGCGCAAAGTATATCTGAACTGATCGAGATGCAAGTCCGCAAGACGCCGCAGCGAATCGCAGTAAGCCAGTGTTCAGAATCGTGACGATGACCGTGCTTAAGCGTTCTTTGCAGCTCCAATTTGATCAAGAGACATTCCTGACGTATGCTGAAATGGATGGCCTCGCCAACGATCTTGCGTGGAAGCTTGTGGACAGCGGCGTCCAGCGAGGCACACTCATCGCGCTCTACATGGACAAGTCCATCGAGATGTTCCTTTCGATTCTGGCCGTGCATAAGGCCGGTGGCGGCTATGTTCCGTTGGATATCGATCATCCGGCCGAGCGCATACAGACGATCATCCATCTCGCGCAGACCACGATGGTGCTCACCACGAGGGAATTTCATGGTCAGCTTGCCTCGACCATCCTACACGCCACTGTGGAGGCGGTGTCCATCGACTTCAGAGATCTTTCCCCCGGTGCGAAGCCAGACGTAGGACGTGTTGGCCGGGACGATGTCTGTCACGTTCTCTTCACGAGCGGGTCAACGGGGACGCCGAAAGGTACCGTCTATGTTTCATCTGTCTTTGTGGAATGTGATTCAATTGTATGTTCCAGGTGTCATCCTGACCCATGGATCCATCATCGAGAGCGCAATTGGCTCCCAGGAAATCATTGGACCGCTGAATGGTCGCGTGCTGCCGTTCTCGAACTACACGTTCGATTTCAGCGTCTGGGTGAGTGCGCATTCGTTCACGTAGCCGAAGTTATGATTATAATGGTGTTCAGGACTGGAGTGCCACTTTGATCGCCGGGGGAACATTGTGCATCGTTCGCAAGCAGAGGCTCCTGGACGATCTTGGGGGGGTTGGTCGCGGCATGGATGTCACGTTTCTGGGTGCGGCGTTCTCGGGTGGGTTCCCTGTGAGAAATCCGCCTAGCGTAAATGTCTAACTTAGTGGATTGCGATTCAGTCATTTCACTGATTCACCCTGAGGATGTCCCGTGCTTGCAAATATTGGTAGCGGGCGGGGAGTTACTTACGTCCAACATTCGAGACCTTTGGGCTGACGTTGTGTCTCTCAAGAACATGTACGTCTGCATCCTTGTTGTGCCTTAAAGAAATGGTTCACATTTTGTCCTTAGATACGGACCTACCGAGGCTGCCACCGCCGTTACGGGGTTGAAGAATGTCACATTGTCTACTGAGTCTTCCAAGATCGGCCATGCCTTCGGCTTGAATTCTCTGTATAATTTAGATGAACGTCTACGACCTGTTCCGCTGGGCTGCGTCGGCGAACTGTTTATCGGTGGTCCCCAAGTCGCGCGAGGGTACCTGCAAAACCCCGAGGAGACGGCCAAGGCGTTCGTCGCCGATCCGTTCCGTCCTGGATCGATTATGTATGCGACCGGGGACCTTGTTCGCATGAATCCGGTGGACGGATCGCTCTCGTTTGTGGATCGGCGAGACACCCAAATCAAGATCCGTGGCCTCAGAGTAGAGACCGGCGAGATCGAAGCGGTCCTGAAGGCCACCAGTACGGCCATTACAAATGCTGTGGTCGTCAAGGTCGATGTAGGGCATGAGACGCTGGTGGCGTTTTTGCAATACGGTTCGGACGCAAACACAGAGGACGTAACGATTGTTGATGACGAGGCACTTGGCGAAATTGTGGCGTCGCTCAGACATACGATCCGGCAGAAGCTTCCGAGTTACATGGCCCCAACTATATATGTCGCCCTCAACCGGTTCCCTGTGACAAGTACTGGAAAGCTAGACCGGAAGGCGCTCAAGACGTACTTTCACTTGCATGAAAAGACGATACAAGTGTCGATCTCGAACGCTGGAGGCGGCAGCCTGGATTTCGACGCAGCGCTGCTGACGGAGATGCAACTCACTGTGAGGTCCCTATGGGCACTGGTCTTGCGCATAAGCGGGGCCCTGCTGCGTATTGACGACGACTTCTACACCGTTGGTGGCGATTCGATGTCCGCCATCCGCCTTGCTTCCGCAGCTCGCGAGGCAGGCCTTTACCTTCCGGCCACCGACATCATCCGTAATCCGACGATTCGTGCAATGGCACAGATCGCCGAGTCTGCTGTGGTGGATCATGAGTTTGATGACGACGAGGCTCCGTCCATCACTCTGGATGAGATGCGTCCTGAGGATCTCACTGTGTTGACCGTGGACCAAACTCAACTTGATTTCTTGCGAATGAAACTACTCCCAGACCATTGTCTCTCGGCCAGGTGAGTTTCCCCTGCTTAGGATCACATATGCATCCGTCTCGGTGCTGATACCTTTTTTTAGTGATGTACTAGACATATATCCCGCGACAGGGCTCCAGACCAGCCTGCTTATGGCAGGCCTTTTCGTTCAAGATGCATACATTGTTCGCCAGGCGTGGAATCTTCCCCTAGGCACGCAGAGTGACAGGCTGCAACAAGCGTTCGAGGACTTCATTGACCATCCAAACGGCATGATGTTCCGTACGGTGTTCGCATTCGATCCTACCTCCAACCGGTGGCTTCAAGTTTTGATGCGCCCTGGAACGCAGCGGATGGAGTGGACTACCATCGTTGTGTCTGATGAGAATGACCTTGAACTCCGCGTGGCCGACTATGAGGGCGGTCGTGCCATTCAGTCTTTCGAGAAAGGCGATGTCCCTGCTCGTGCATGCGTCTTCGAACTCGATGGACTCGCACGAGTCCTTGTGTTGAGCATACACCATGCACTGGTGGATCACTGGGCGCTGGACAACGTAATATGGGACCTCGAAGATGTTTACGCCCATCGTCCTCTTGCTCCCCGACGGTCTTTCAAAGTGATGATTAAGTATCTGGAACGCCTGGATCGTACGCTGGGCCTCGATTTCTGGAGAAGCCATCTCGTGAATGCTGTGCCCACTCCTTTCCTGCAAGCCCTCCCGGGTGCATCTCGCTTCACGACTAATGCCACTGCAGGCCGCGAGCTCCGCACGGATCACGGTTCATTCACGCGCGAGTCCGGTATCATGCCGTCCACATTAGTGACTGCTGCCTGGTCTCTTGTGCTCGCTGCACACAGCAACAGCAACGATGTCGTCTTCGGTCAGGTTCTCGCCGGACGAAGTGCGCCCTCTATTTGATCACTCCTCCATATGCTTATCGTTGTTTCAGACGCGCCGATCAAAGATGTCTGGTCCATGACAGGCATCACCATCAACACCGTCCCACGCAGGGTCATCCGGAGGCCAGAGATTACCGTGCTCGATATGCTGCGCCAAATACAGTCGGACCAGATTGAAATCAGCAAGCACGAGACTATCACCATTGGAGACCTCCAGTCCGAAGGAATAGTACCCTCTGGCTTGTTTAAGACCCTCCTTAACTTCAGGAATTTTCCGGGTGGTGAGCTTATCTACCCGAAGGCTGTAAACGGGGATCCTATCTTTACCGACTTCCGCCGAGGCAGTCGTGACGGGTACGCCTTTGCGCCTAGCTTCTCATGTCCTGTTGTTGACCGCGCAACAATTTAGATTGGACTACCCTTTTGTGAGCACAGACGAGTCTAAGCTTTTTGTGGTCTACTCACTTTCAAGCAGACTCTTACCGTGGACGTTTCATCTGCGAATAGTATCTTCGTCAGCGTAGCTTATATTGAGGCAGTCATCCCGGAAGCCGAGGTTCACGTCCTCCTGGACCACTTCGAGGCTGCCTTGCGTTTCCTCATACAACATCCAAGATCATACGTTGACGATGTTGAGCTGATCAGCGCTGAGGAAATGCAGCGCGTCATGCCTGTCGTCAAGCCCATCGAACATCTCAGCTCAACTGAGAACATATCCGAATTGATCGAGATGCAAGTCAGACAGACGCCGCAGCGAATCGCAGTAAGCCAGTGTGCAGAGTCGTGTCGATGACCGTGCTTAAGTGTTTCTTGCAGCTCCAATTCGATCAAGAGACATTCCTAACGTATGCTGACATGGATGGCCTCGCCAACGATCTTGCGTGGACGCTTGTGGACAGCGGCGTCCAGCGAGGCACACTCATCGCGCTCTACATGGACAAGTCCATCGAGATGTTCCTGTCAATTCTGGCTGTGCATAAGGCCGGTGGAGGCTACGTTCCATTGGATATCGATCACCCTGCCGAGCGAATACAGACCATCATTCGTCTCGCGGAGACGACAACAGTCCTCACCACCAGAGAGCTTCACAGTCGGCTTGCCTCGACGATTCTCGACGCTACCGTGAAGGCGGTGTCCATCGACTTCAAAGATCTTTCCCCTTGTGCGAAGCCAGACGTAGGACGTGTTAACCGGGACAATATCTGTCACGTCCTGTTCACAAGCGGATCGACGGGGACGCCGAAAGGTGCCGTCCTTCTTCAGTCTGTTTTCAAGGTTACTCAGTTATTTTTCCCAGGTGTCATCCTGACCCATGGATCCGTCGTCGAGAGCGCCATTGGGTCTCAGGAAGTAATTGGACCGCTGAATGGTCGCGTGCTGCAGTTCTCGAACTACACGTTCGATTTCAGCGTCTGGGTGAGTGCGCATTCGTTCACGTAGCCGAAGTTATGATTATAATGGTGTTCAGGACTGGAGTGCCACTTTGATCGCCGGGGGCACATTGTGCATCGTACGCAAGCAGAGGCTCATGGACGATCTTGGGGGGGTCAGCCGCGACATGGATGTGACGTTTATAGAGACCACGCCAACAGGTGGGTTTCACTTGAGAAATCGGCCCTAGCGTACATGTCTAACGTATCTGCATTGCCACGCAGTCCTCTCACTGATTTATCCTGAGGACGTTCCCTCCTTGCAAATCTTGGTAGCGAGCGGAGAGGTGCTCACGCCGAACGTTCGCGACGCATGGGCTGACGCTGTGTCCCTCAAGAACGTGTACGTGTACATGGCTTGTGTATGCGCCTAGGGCAATCATTTACATGTTTTCCTTAGGTACGGGCCTACCGAGGCTGCCACGTCCGTCACGGCGTTGAAGAATGTCACATCATCGACTGAGTGTTCAAAGATCGGCCATGCTTTCGGCCTGAATTCTCTGTATAATTTAGACGAACGTCTGCGACCTGTTCCGCTTGGCTGCGTCGGCGAACTGTTCATCGGCGGCCCCCAAGTCGCGCGAGGGTACCTGCAAAACCCCGAGGAGACGGCCAAGGCGTTCGTCGCCGATCCGTTCCGTCCTGGATCGACGATGTATGCGACCGGGGACCTTGTTCGCATGAATCCGGTGGACGGATCGCTCTCGTTTGTGGATCGGCGAGACACCCAAATCAAGATACGTGGCCTCAGAGTAGAGACCGGCGAGATCGAAGCGGTCCTGAAGGCGACCCGTACGGCCATCACAAATGCTGTGGTAATCAAGGTCGATGTGGGGCATGAGACTTTGGTCGCTTTCTTGGAGTACGGTTTCGGACGCAAACGCAGAGGACGTGACGATTGTTGATGACGAGGCCGTCGGTGAAATCGTGGCGTCGCTCAGACATGCCATTCCGGCAGAAGCTTCCGAGCTACATGGCGCCCACTATCTATGTCACCCTCAACCGGTTCCCTGTGGCAAGCACGGGAAAGCTGGACCGGAAGGCGCTCAAGACTTACTTTCACTTGCATGAACAGACGATACAGGCGTCGATCGCGAACGCCGCAGGCGGCAGCGTTGATGTCGACGCAGGCTGCTGACGGAGATGCAACTCGCTGTCAGGTCTCTGTGGGCATCGATCTTGCGCATAAGGGAGGCCCCGCTGCGCATCGATGACGATTTTTACACTGTGGGTGGCGATTCGTTATCAGCCATCCGCCTCGCTTCCGCAGCTCGCGAGGCAGGCCTCCACCTTCCGGCCACAGACATCATCCGCAATCCGACGATTCGTGCAATGGCAAAGATCGCCGAGTCGGCCGTGGTGGATCACGAGTTTGACGACGACGACGCTCCGTCAGTCACTCTGGATGAGATGCGTCCTGAGGATCTCACTGTGTTGACCGTCGACGAAGCTCACCTTGATTTCTTGCGGGTGAAACTCCTCCCAGATCATGGTCTCTCAGCCAGGTGAGTTCCCCCGGACCGGACCACCCACGCTTCCGTCTCGGCACTGATGCTTTTTTTTCCAGTGATATTCTAGACGTATATCCCGCGACAGGGCTCCAGACCAGCCTGCTTATGGCAGGACTTGTCGTTCAAGATGCATACATTGTTCGCCAGGCGTGGAATCTCCCCCTGGGGACACGTAGTGACAGGCTGCAAGAAACGTTTGAGGACTTCATTGACCATCCAAACGGCATGATGTTCCGTACGGTGTTCGTATTCTATCCTCCCTCCAACCGGTGGCTTCAAGTATTGATGCGGCCTGGAGTACGGCGAATGGAGTGGACTACCATCGTTGTGTCTGATGAGACTGAGCTTGAGCTCCGCGTGGCCGAGTATGAGGGCGGCCGCGCTATTCGACCCTTCAAGCGAGGCGAGGTTGCCGCTCGTGCATGCGTCTTCGCACTCGATGGATTCGCCCGTGTTCTCGTGTGGTGTATGCACCATGCCCTATTCGACCGTTGGGCCATGAACAATGTGATATCTGACCTTGAAGATGTCTACGATCGCCGTCCACTCCCTCCCCGACGCTCGTTCAAACCGATGATCAAGTACCTCGAACGTCTAAACCGCACGGCTGGCGTGGATTTCTGGCGAAGCCATCTGGAAAACGCGTCACCGACACCTTTCCTTCAGGGTCCGCCCGGTGCCCCTCGTTTGACGGCCAATGCAACAGCGGTGCGTTCGATCCACATGAGGCACGACTCATCCAGTCGAGTTGTAGGTATAATGCACTCGACATTGGTGACTGGCGCTTGGTCGATTGTGCTCGCTGCGCACACCAATTGTTCAGATGTCATATTCGGACAGGTTCTTGCCGGTCGAAGTGAGCTATGCTCTTTACGTTTCGTTCTCTTGCTCACTGCGCCTTGCATCCTTAGGTGCCCCGATCAGAGGGATTGAGTCGATGACGGGTGTGACACTCAACACCGTAGCTCGTCGCGTGATCCATCATCCTGAGGCGACCTTGCTGGACACTTTGCGACAAATACAATCAGAACAGATTGCGCTGAGCAAGCACGAGAACATCACGGCGGCGGACCTCGCTTCTGCGGGCATACCTGTCTCAGGTTTTTTCAAAAGTATCCTAAACTTTAGAAACACTGGCACCGCGACACTGCATCAGGGATCTTTGACGGAAAACCATCTCTTTGCTGAGTATCGTGATGGAAGCAGGGCCGGGTATGTTTGTATTTCAGCCTCACTTTTCCTTTTGACTCACTGGACATCAATTCAGCCTCGACTATCCCTTTGTGAGCACAGCGTTTGGTGGAGGTCGTCTTCCCCGCTGATTTATTTTCAGACTTTGTCTGTCGATATGTTATCGACGGGCGACTTCTCTGTGGATGTGGTCTATGTAGCAGACATTATCCCGGAAGCGGAGGTCAATGTTCTCTTGGATCATTTTGAGACTGCGCTGGAGTTCATGATCCATCATCCTGACGCGCTGATGTCCGATGTTGTTCTGATAAATCCCAAAGAGCTGCAGCGCCTGATACCCATCGTCAACACCCAGAAACTGCTCCACCCGACTCAGAACATATCCGAACTTATTGAGATGCAAGTCCGAAAGACGCCGCAACGAATCGCAGTAAGTCATTGTCCTGAAACGTGACGCTGATCGTGCTTAAGCGTTCCTTGCAGCTCCAATTTGATCAAGAGACATTCCTGACGTATGCTGAAATGGATGGCCTCGCCAACGGTCTCACGCGGAAGCTGGTCGACAGCGGCGTCCAGCGTGGTACGCTAATCGCGCTGTACATGGACAAGTCCATCGAGATGTTCCTGTCGATTCTGGCCGTGCATAAGGCCGGTGGTGGCTACGTTCCGTTGGATATCGATCATCCTGCCGAGCGCATACAGACGATCATTCATCTCGCGCAGACGACAACGGTTCTGACCACGACGGAGCTTCACAGTCGACTCGCCTCGATGATCCTCGATGCTACCGTGGAGGCGGTGTCCATCGACTTCGGAGATATTTACCCTGGTGCGAAGCCGGACGTAGGACGTGTTGGCCGGGACGATGTCTGTCACGTCCTGTTCACGAGCGGGTCAACAGGGACGCCGAAAGGTACCATCGTTCTTCGGTCTGTTTTCAAGGTTACTCAGTTGTTTCTCACAGGCGTCATCCTGACCCACGGATCCATCATCGAGAGCGCCATTGGCTCTCAAGAAGTCATGGGACCGCTGAATGGTCGTGTGCTGCAGTTCTCCAACTACACGTTCGATGTCAGCGTCTGGGTGAGTGTGCCTTGAGTTTTCCGCTAACGTGGTAGCCGTAACAACCTTCAGGACTGGAGTGCCACCTTGATCGCTGGGGGAACATTGTGCATTGCACGCAAGCAAAGTCTTATAGATGATCTCGGCGGGGTGAGCCGCGACATGGATGTGACGTTTATAGAGACAACACCGACAGGTGTGTTTCCATCGAGAATAAGCTCGGCGTAGATCTCTCACCCTATGTGTGTTTCCACCCAGTCCTCTCATTAATTCACCCCAAGGACGTTCCTTCCCTGCAAATGTTGGCAATCGGCGGAGAGGTGCTGACGCCCAGTGTTCGCGATACATGGGCTGACGCTGTGTCGTTCATCAACGTGTGCGTGATGACGCTTTGTATGAGCCAATGAAGGCCCGATTTACCATCTCATTATTTAGGTATGGACCAACGGAGGCCAGCACGAACGTGTTAGCCCTCAGAGGTGTCACCTCATCGACGGAGTGCTCCAAGATCGGCCATAGCTTCGGACTTAATTCTGTGTATAATTTAGACGAACATCTGCGACCTGTTCCGCTCGGGTGCGTCGGCGAACTGTTCATCGGCGGCCCCCAAGTCGCGCGAGGGTACCTGCAAAACCCCGAGGAGACGGCCAAGGCGTTCGTCCCCGATCCGTTCCGTCCTGGATCGATCATGTATGCGACCGGGGACCTTGTCCGCATGAATCCTGTGGACGGATCGTTCTCGTTTGTGGATCGGCGAGACACCCAAATCAAGATACGTGGTCTCCGAGTAGAGACCGGCGAGATCGAAGCGGTTATGAAGGCGACCAGCAAGGCCATTATGAATGCTGTTGTCCTCAAGGTCGATGTGGGGCGTGAGATTTTGGTGGCATTCTTGGAGTACGGTTCAGAGACGAGCACAGAGGACGTGACGATCGTTCATGACGTGGGCCTCGGTCCAATCGTGGCATCACTCAGATATGCCATACGCCAGAAGCTTCCCAGCTACATGGCACCTACGATCTATGTCACCCTCAACCGATTCCCAGTTGCGAGCACGGGAAAGCTAGATCGGAAGGCGCTCAATGCGTACTTTCAGTTGCACCAACAGACAATCATGGCTACAGTCACTCGCGCCAATGGCGACGGCCTGGTGGACCAGGATGTTGACGTAGCGCCTTTGACGGAGATGCAACTCGCCATCAGGTCGTTGTGGGCATCGATCTTGCGCATAAGCGAGGCTCCGCTGCGCATCGACGATGACTTCTACACCATGGGTGGCGATTCGATATCCGCCATCCGCCTCGCTTCCGCGGCCCGCGAGGCAGGCCTATACCTTCCGGCCACAGACATCATCCGCCATCCGACGATCCGTGCAATGGCACAGATAGCTGAGTCGGCCGTGGTTGATCATGAGTTTGACGACGATGAAGCTCCGTCCGTCACTCTGGATGAAATGGGTCCTGAGGATCTCACTCTGTTGAACGTAGATCAAGCTCACCTCGATTTCTTGCGGGGGAAACTGCTCCCAGACCATGGTCTCTCCGCTAGGTGAGTTCTCCGGGTTAAGGGTTGCACATGTCTCCGTCTCCATACTGACGACCTTTCTTCCAGTGACGTCCTAGACATATATCCCACGACCGGGCTTCAGACCAGTCTGCTCATGGCAGGACTCATGGTTCGAGACGCATACATTATTCGCCAGGCGTGGAATCTCCCCCTGGGCACCCACAGTGACAAGCTACACGAAGCGTTCGAGGACTTCATTGACCATCCAAACGGCATGATGTTCCGTACGGTGTTCGCATTCGATCCTACCTCCAACCGGTGGCTTCAAGTATTGATGAGGCCTGGAGCGCAGCGGATGGAGTGGACTACCGTCGTCGTCGCTGATGAGGCCGAACTTGAGTTACGCGTCGCCGACTATGAGGGCGGCCGTGCCATTGAACCTTTCCAGAAGGGTAAGCTCCCCACTCGTGCGTGTGTCTTCGAACTCGATGGATTCGCCCGAGTCTTTGTGTGGAGCAAGCATCATGCGCTGTCGGATCATAGGTCCTCGGACAATGCTATCTTGGACATCGAAAATGCTTACGCCCATCGTCCCCTCGCTCCTCGACGATCTTTCAAAGCGATGATCAAGTATTTAGAACGCCTAGATCGTACGCCCGGTCTCGATTTCTGGAGAACCTATCTCTCGAACGTTGCACCGACGCCTTTCCTTCAGGGGTTCCCAGGAGCAACTCGCGCCACGACCAATGCTACTATTGGCCGTGGGTTCCGTACGGGTCACGGTTCATTCACGCGCGAGTCCGGTATCATGCCGTCCACATTAGTGACTGCTGCCTGGTCCCTTGTGCTCGCCGCACACAGCAACTGCGCCGATGTAGTGTTCGGACAGGTTCTCGTTGCACGAAGTGCGCCCTCTATCTGACCACTCCTCCATACGCTCGCTCATCTTTGTTTTAGATGCACCGATCAAAGATGTCTGGTCCATGACCGGCATCACCATGAACACCGTTCCACGTCGGGTTATCCGGAGGCCAGAGATTACCGTGCTCGATATGCTGCGCCAAATACAGTCGGATCAGATTGAAATCAGCAAACACGAGACTATCACCCTTAGAGACCTCCAGTCTGAAGGCATAGCCTCCTCTGGGCTGTTCGAGAGCATCCTTAACTTAAGGAATGTTCTGGGTGATGAGCTCGTATACTCGAAGGCTGTGGATGGGGATCCTATTCTTACGAACTTGCGCCATGGCAATCGTGACGGGTATGTCTCTACGCATAACTTCTCAGCTTCTGTTGACCGCAGAGCAATTTAGGTTGGATTACCCTTTTGTGAGAACAGACAAGCCTCATTTTTTCATGACCTAATCACTTTCATGCAGGCTCTTACCGTGGACGTGGTATCTGGGGATAGTCTCTTTGTCGATGCTGGTTATATCGAGGAGATCATATCTGAAGCCGAGGTTCACGTCCTTCTGGACCACTTCGAGGCTGCCTTGCTTTTTCTCATACATCATCCAAGATCATATGTTGGCGATGTTGAGCTAATCAATGCCCAGGAGCTGCAGCGCCTGATGCCCTTCGTCAACACTGAGAAACTGTTCAACCCGACTCAGAACATATCCCAACTCATTGAGATGCAAGTCCGAAGGACGCCGCAACGAATCGCAGTAAGCCATTGTGCCGAAACGTGACGATGACTACTTAAGCGCTTTTTGCAGCTCCAGTTCGATCAGGAGGCATTCTTAACATATGCGGAAATGGATGGCCTCGCCAACGATCTCGCGCGGAAGCTGGTCGACGGTGGCGTCCGGCGTGGCACGCTGGTCGCGCTCTACATGGACAAGTCCATCGAGATGTTCCTGTCGATTCTGGCCGTGCATAAGGCCGGTGGCGGTTACGTTCCGTTGGACATCGATCATCCACCCGAGCGCATACGGACGATCATTCATCTCGCGCAGACCACAATGGTACTTACAACGAGGGTGCTTCACAGTTTGCTTGCCTCGACCATCCTCGACCCTGCTGTGATAGCGGTGTCGGTCGATTTCAGAGATCTTTCCGCCGCTACGAAACCCGACGTAGGACATGTTGGCCGCGACGATGTCTGTCACGTCCTGTTTACCAGTGGGTCCACAGGGATACCGAAAGGTACCATCGTTACTCGGTCTGTTTTGACGGTTACTCACTTGTTTCTCGCAGGCGTCATCCTGACCCACGGGTCTATAATCGAGAGTGCCATTGGTTCCCAGGAAGTCACTGGACTTTTAAATGGTCGCGTGCTGCAGTTTTCGAACTACACGTTTGATGTCAGCGTCTGGGTGAGTGGCCTCGTTTTATTTCGCCTACGTCGTGATCATAGCGATTTTCAGGACTGGAGTGCCACTTTAACCGCCGGGGGGACATTGTGCATCGTAGGGAAGCAAAAGCTCATAGAGAATCTTGGAGCGGTGAGCCGCGACATGGATGCCACGTTTATAGAAAGCACGCCAACAGGTGAGTTTCAATTAACAAAAATTGAGAAACGGGCCAGCGTAGATGTCTGACCCATGTGTATTACCACCCAGTACTCTCACTGATTCAACCTGAGGACGCTCCATCGCTGCAGATGTTGGTAGTGGGCGGAGAGTTGTTAACGCCAGAGGTTCGCGACACGTGGGCTGACGCTGTGTCTCTTATCAATGGGTGCGTGAACACACTTCATATGACGAGAGCTAGCTCAACAATCTCTCCTGTAGATACGGGCAAACGGAGACTAGCACGAATGTGATAGTTCTCAAGGGGGTCACATCATCTACTGAGTGCTCCAAGATTGGCCATCGCTTCGGCCTCAATACTGCGTATATTTTAGATGAACGTCTGCGACCTGTTCCGCTTGGCTGCATGGGCGAATTGTTCATCGGCGGCCCCCAAGTCTCGAGCGGGTACCTGCATAACCCTGAGGAGACAGCCAAGGCATTCGTTGCCGATCCGATCCGTCCTGGATCGACCATGTATGCGACCGGGGATCTCGTCCGCATGAATGCGGTAGACGGATCGCTCTCATTTGTGGATCGGCGAGACACCCAAATCAAGATACGTGGCCTGAGAGTCGAGACCGGCGAGATCGAAGCGGTACTGAAGGCTACGAGTAAAAATATCAGCAATACCGTAGTCGTTAAGCTGGAAGGAGACCAGGGTGAAACTCTCATCGCATTCCTAGAGTGTTCGTTGGATACCAATAGCGCGGCTATTGTCCTAGTTCGAGACGACAGCATCGCTCCCTTACTGGTATCCCTGAAGCATGTTGTCCGCCAGAAGCTCCCGTCCTACATGGCCCCGGCCACATACGTCGTCCTTAACCGATTCCCACTCATGTCATCCGGAAAGCTGGATCGGAATGCCCTTATTGCGTTTTTTCACACACATGAGCGGGAGATCCGCGCGTCCGAACGTCAGCTCCAGAGCCATGTTCTCGCCGGTGCCAGGGTTGTAAAGCGCACTCGCGCCCAGACTCGAATAATGAAACTCTGGCAAACCGTGCTTAGGATACAGGAGGATATCGACATCGACGATCCGTTTTCCATCATGGGGGGTGACTCCATAAAGATCATGCGCCTCAGTGGGCTGGCGTTCAAACAGGGGATTTCGCTCTCTATTGCAGAGCAATTGAAACGGACCACCATTCGAGCGCAGGCGCAGCTTTTGAGCAGGGGATAAGACGTGATACTTTTTTTTATTTATAGAATGGTGTGTTTTGTTACGTGTTTGTCTTTTAATTCATGAGTCTCTTTGGGCCCATTTGGATCACAGCCTGAGGAAACCAGTGCGCTCAATAAGAACTGCAACCATTATTGAAATTCTGACTGTGAGAAAGTATGCCGACATTCCATTTCGTATCAACTCATCTGTGTCACACCTGGGGTTCTCACGTAACGATATCGACTTAGCCGGAGCAACCCGGGCGGTTGGCCCAGCTAGTTGGGTAGGGTTCGCAGTCTCTCTCGAGGAGAGCTACGCAGATATGGGCGCACTCCCGGACGTCCGGGGCCTTCAGCCCTTCAGGCCTTCGTGTAGACCTGAAGGCCTTTCAGGTCTTCGTGTGGGCCTTCAGGTCTTCGTGTGGGCCTTCAGGTCTTCATGTAGGCTTGAAGGCCTTCAAGGCCCTAAGGGATCTGATAGCCTGAAGACATTCAAAGCATCCTGTAGCTCATCAGATAGCCCTGAAGGTATTTAAGCCCAGTGAGAACTGACAATGTTTCATTTGGCTTATTTCAGTATATGTCAGCTCTGGTTGGTGGTTGTCAGAAGCCATCGGATTCCGATCAGCTCAGAATTAAATGTAATTCAGAACTGTTCGGCTTCCTTCACAAGCAAAAGCAGACAAGAAACTACCCCACATGTTTAAAATCGCAAATGTGCACTGTGATACCAACTGCATCTGTAATAAATGTTATTTACTTCTATGTGTGATTTTTTTCTCTCCTAAGTTTGCTACAGACTATGGTGCCCCTGTGCAAGATATGTACCTGTGAAGTGAAATGCCAGGGAGGCTGAATGGTCTCCAGATCCACCTGGTACAAGCACAGCAGCTTCTGCCAGAGCAGGCCGCAAGCTCTCAAGGTCCCAGCTGAGGATACAAGCTTGAGCAAAGGTTGACGATTCACAGAGCCTATTGGGTTCCTCATTAAATTCTCCTGGATCAGAGGAATCCAGAGATATCGAGATGAGTGGCAAGGAGGTTCTCGGTTCTCTTTGTTGATCAGCCAGTTTGCTGTAAGAATGTAGATTCTTATAGTAGCATATATACTACTATCTAAGGTATATAAAGTCACCAGAGTGACTTATGGGTTGTATTATATA
Organism: Ramaria rubella; assembly: GCA_015039355.1. NCBI lineage: Eukaryota > Fungi > Basidiomycota > Agaricomycetes > Gomphales > Gomphaceae > Ramaria > Ramaria rubella. The sequence goes on along the minus strand of MU134856.1, from coordinate 4,212 downwards.
AGCCACCCACTAGGGGCGCTTGTAGATAGTGGACAACTATACAGTTGTCCACAAGTAATTAGATAAGTGTAAGAATGTAGATTCTTACAGTAGCATATATGCTACTAGTTAGGGTATATAAGTCACCAGAGTGGCTTATGGGTTGTATTATATAAGCTGCCCACTAGGGGCGCCTGTAGATAGTGGACAACTATACAGTTGTCCACAGGTGATTAGATAAGCAACAAACTTTACTTGTAACCACACAATGTGCAGACACCAATACATTTATTGGCACAGTCTGTTTCGTGTGACACATTAAGTTTCTTACACATTTTTGACTGCCAAAACGTTTGGCAGCACTGCGATAACAAAAAAGATCAAACCGATCTTTTTACCCAAACCAATGAGTTTAACACTTGCCGGAATTCTTGGAAACAGTAAACAGACATGGACTGTTTATTCTTCTAAATCAATAGAAGAATGCCACAGTGTGGCTGATGGATCGTAGATCTATGGTTTCGATAAGGAATTGAAGCCAAATGTCTAGATCTGGAGAGGATCCAGATACATCTGGGGCCACAGCCAAGGGCCCAGACAGGAGAGTTGAGCATGCCCACGACGTGGACAGGCGAACGGGAACACCAACTATGATAGCTAGTCCTTGTATCACTACGACACCCGTAGCTTCCAACTCTAGGAGTCAAAAGCAAGTATCGGCGGTGACAAGCATGATACTCGACAGCGCCTACTACATTACAAAAGACGCTCACTGCACACGCGCCTATCATCATCAGCTTTCGCCAGACCATCATCTGCTGTGCTACCTCCAGTCCGCCAGACACATCATCTCCACACTCATTCTATTTTTCATCGATTCTATTTTCAATATGCCATCCAGCATTGCTGCCACCACGTCCCATGATTCGTTTCAGATGACCGCCAAGCCAGACATACACGTTGGACCACGTGTTGAACTTCCTAGTCGGTGTTCTCCCCTTGATGTTCATTTGTCCAGTCCTCCTCCATAAGTCGCACATCGTCGGTACTATCTCCTATATGTCGAATCTCCTGAAGGTCCATTCCGAGTATTCCCCTCATATCCTCCTTATTGCATTCACGATTGCATATGGGTATTCGATCAAACCTTCCACGCTCCCTTCTACATCATCGGTTTTGACCCAAACTTCGAACCAGTGAATGGTTGGCATCGTATCGTCCTCAGGAATAACTGGTACATCAAAGAGCATGGACCAGGAACGGAGATTTGCTACAGTTATGTGCCTAAGGACTTCGTCAAGAAGGGCTCGTCTTCGTTCCCTCTCTGGAGGAAATTCGTATCCAAGTGTTGTGATTGGTTCACATGTTTCTGAGTCGTCATCAAGTCACATGACTCACTTACTCATCTTCGGAGATATTTGACAAGCAACTGGAATCCTATTGGATGGCTATGACTCATTTTCTTCACATGACTCACTCGCTTCTTGGCCATACTTCTATTTCCAATTGTTCCACATGGTCTATTGTCTGTGACTCACTTCTATTCTAATTCTGGCTTCTATTTCAAATTCGCTGCCACATTTCCCTTCATTTCTTCGACCACCTGACTCATTTTTCCATTTCCTTACAAACCACCTTCCTATTTTGGTTTTCTGCCTCTCGCCGTTAGTCATTTCTCCTGTCTGCTGTCGACGACATCGTTGTATGGCATACTTGCATCGTTTGTTGTTCTGCTCATGTATATAAGGCCTGTTTCGCCTTAGTGTACCCCAATTCACCTCTTTCAGTTGGATTCACTCGTCTAATTCTTTGTCTAAGTCTAGTGCTACGTCTACTACTACTACGTCCACATCAAGGCCAGCTTTGTCAATCACGTGACATTTGCTGTTGTATCTTGCCTACGCTTACGTCAGCATATTACGTCATCATCATCATCACTGCTACGTCTTCGTCTTCGTCCTTGTTCTACTTTTGTTGCTGCTGATAGCAAAGTGCACTGAGCTGAACACCAGTGTAAGTAGCCGTGCAACGACGATACCGCTACCCACTGTCTTTTGAATCCATTTCTGAAAGTAAACTGACAGCGGATCTAAGAAGATCCGCACCGGAGGAATCAGAAATGGACGATATATCATCTGTTAAGAGAACTAAAAGAACTTCGACTAGGTTGAAGTTACGATTGTCTCTCAATGAGTCTAGAGAGCTGCCGACTAGCGACACGGACAATTTGCTGGGGGTGCAAATGTCGCAGCTCCCACATGTCCAAGAACATCGCAGATTGCGAAGTTGACTGTCCCAAACAGGGACGATAGAGCAGGGGTTGGTGCGCCGGGATGAAGAAACCTGGCAATACGAACATACAACCGGACACATTTCCCGGATGATTACGGCTCTCTTTGAGAGCCATAAACACGTAGACACTACATGTGAAGTGAGCCAGTGAGCGGCTGAGGCAGCTCATGCAGCAGACAATGCCACAAACCAACTCCAAACACTAGGAGATGGTATGGAACTGTTAATACAGTCCCTGGAGGAGGAAATACAAGGACCTTTGTGAGGAAAGGCCCCCAAGTGTGGCAACAATCCCAATAGGGATTGTGAAGTTGACCATGAAGCAGAGAAGGCTCGCAGGAAGCGAGACAGACAGAGGATGCCACCTCCGTCTGGTCTGAGCACTAGAAGTGGTCCTTGAGAACCTAGTGCCATGATAGAACAAGACAGCATCAGTACATGCTGGCATACTGAGGAGGAGATGGATCGCAAGCTAGAGGCTCGCGATAGAGAAAATATCCATGAAGGAATTCGCAGATCAAAAAAAACTTATGATGAGCAAGAAGTGCTCAAAGCAGTGACCCAACAGTCACTGCGGGAGATGATGAAGTCTGACACCGATAGTGTCAGTACCACGACTAGCACTCACGTTAGTCTTGAATGTGAGTTCCATCACTGGGATAGGATTGAACATAAGGCAGCACGATGGAAGCACCGTGCACTAGAACTCTGTGCTAAACACATGGATAAACTAGTCAAAGAGGCATATACTGCCAGGATCAAAGGTGAGGCCTTTGATAAACTGATCGAGTCAGCGAGAGTGGCTCGATCCATCCTCAGTAGCAGTTATAGACTGAGGGATGCATTCTTAATGGCTGACAAACGTCAACCGTTCAGATTGACGAAGACAGCGTCGATCCACCAGTGCAGCAGGACGTGAATACTCACATCCCCTGGCCACACAAGCAGGTACAATTGATACCGCATGCGGTATCACTAGCAGTCACAGATCCTGAACAGAGGATCCAGGAGGTAGGAGGAAATCTGTCTACGTATGTAGATGGAGTCGCAAAGATGGTGCGAGCTGCCCTTGAGAAACACAAGGGCAGTAAGCCAGACAAATCCATGCTTGCCAAAGCCAGAGTAAAACTACCTCACCCAGCAGAATATGCTGGGAAAGCAGATCTTGAAGAATTCGAGAACTTTATCTCAGGGATCCTGAGATGGCTAGGCATGAATAGTCCATTGAGACTGTCCAGCACAGAACTCCAATTAAACTATCTAGGCACTCGCCTCAAGGGCGAGGCATTGGAGTAGTACACTCAAAATATTGAGCATCATGATCGAGTCGTAATCGACTGGACCCTGGAAAGTGCAATTGCTGGGTTACAACAGCGGTTCCTTCATGCACTCACACACAAGCATGCATCAAATAAGTTTGACACAATTGTGCAAGGGACCAGAACTGTTCAGGAATTACTGAATGATATTACGAAGTATGCAGCGCAGATGATACATCTGCCGGATGAGTATACGATCTGCAAATGGTTTGTAGCAGTGCTTCGAGAAGTGCTGCATCATGAAGTCTTAAAATTAGGCTACATGACAGAATTCAGTTCAATAACTGAGTTATATGAAGCCGCAAAGGCTGTAGAGGATGCGTCTCGATATGACATTGGGTTGCGTAAGACGGAGCCTAGCTGCGCTCACGTGCCGCAGGCAATGCCAACTTCGAGAACTAGCCGAAATCAGGCTGTGCTGAGCTCGTGCTGAGCTCCCAATACAGGAAGCCATCCTACTGCAAAGCAGATGATATATCGTCCGCCAAATGCTCAACCTCAAGCAGAAACGAGGCCAAGTGTACCCCAAACAGGGGTACAGGCTATGCAGAGAGCTGGAGCTGGAGCTCCTGTCGCTTCTCGTCCTTCACAAAAACCTTCTGGAGGTTCAGGGGGTCAAGGA
>MU134855.1:15552-33378 GCA_015039355.1 Ramaria rubella | reverse complement strand
AACCCATTTGGGTTGTGACCGACGGTTCCAAATCTGGAATCAGGGCAGTTTACGGACAATCCGGACTGGACACTTGTCGTCCAGCGAGATTTCTATCAAAGAAGTTCAGTCCCACGCAACAGTGTTACAAAACACATGAGCATGAGACAATTGCTATCCTTGAAGCACTTATGAAGTGGGGGAGGATACGCTGCTGGGTTGCCAGTTCACACTGGTGACGGATAACAAAGGTCTCGGATACTTCGAGACACAACAGCATCTGTCCGACAGACAGGTGCACTGGTGGGAATTTCTCTCCAGATTCAACTATACCACAGTACATGTACCAGGGGTGGAGAACAAGGTAGCCGACTGTCTGTCACGCTACTATGAGACTGACAAGCAGGGTGAACATCACCCAGCAGAAGAATACATTGACACAGATGCACAGCTAGACCCAGAAGGAGAATTTCTCCCAATGGATAGATTCGTAGAAATACGAATGGCCGCAGCGTGATGGTTGCAACGACAGAGCAGTGTGTCATAGACTCGCAGCGGATGAAGCAAGCAGGGAAAGAACCTCCCACACAAGTGGAAGGTAATGAGGAGGACAATGTACTAGCTACAACGTCGGGTGCAGACTCAGAGTGTCTACACTCACATGTAGAATGTGAGTTTGAGCTAAAACAAGCCATAGCCAATGGCTATGGAACAGATCCAATACTCAAGAAAGTGTTGGCAAATCCTGAGGCTCACCCTTGATTTGGGGTGAGAAATGGACTGGTTTGGTCAAAGAACCAGTTCAAGAAAGATGTAGTGTGTCTTCCTCAGGAAGTTTTTTCCAAGGGGAGGAGAATGGTCGAGATAATCATCGATCATGCACATGGAGTAGTTGGCCACTTTGGGCAATCCAAAACTGACAAGTACATCAGGCAATCGTACTGGTGGTCAGGAATGGCAGCCAACATAGAGTCATTCTGTGGATCCTGTGGAGCCTGTCAGGCTGCAAAGAAGAACAATAGATGACCACCAGGGTTATTGCATACCTTGCCGATACCTGATAGACCGTGGCAGTCTATTGGAACGGACTTTGTTGGTCCATTGCTGGAATCAAAGGGTCACGACTGTTTACTGGTCGTGATTGACAGACTCACGTCTATGGTGCATTTAGTTCCAACTAAGACGAGAGTGACTGCATGACAAGTCGCATGGTTATATGTTAAAGAGGTAGTACGCTTGCATGGAGTACCTGACTCGATAATATCAGATCGTGACTCCAAATTCACCCCCATATTCTGGAGGTAATTGCAGCGTATAATGGGCACAAAGCTGCTCATGTCCACAGCATTCCACCCACAGACAGATGGAGCAACAGAGTGAGCAAATCATTCTGTAGGGAAAATACTCCACACAGTAGTGCAGAGTGATCAGAAGGATTGGGCCGAGAAATGCCCAATGGTAGAATTCACACTGAACAGCTCAGTCAGCGTGACCACAGGATATGCATTGTTCTAATTGAACAGCAGATACTTGCCCCTTATCGGGCAGGTGCTATCAGTGGATACTACATTTAGATGAGTGTGGCAGTTTGCACAATAAGCTTTGTGGAACTTGATTGATGCTCACGATGCAATCATTGCGAGCCGAGTACATCAGACAGACACTGCTAATACCAGACGCCGGCAAGGAATGACGTACAAAGTTGGACAGCTAGTATATCTGTCTACAAAGAACCTGTCCTTACCTAAAGGACGGGCAAAGAAATTGGTACCCAATTATATTGGGCCGTACTCAGTTATAGAAGTGGACGATTCCAGTTCTACGGTGAAACTTGAGTTACCCCCAGAGGTCACAGCTTGGAGGATACTACCAAAGTTTCATGCGAGTCTAATTAGACCACATATACCCAATGATGACGAACGATTTCCTCTTCGTGACGTAAATTATATGTACAACTTTGGGAAAGAAGACTAACCAGAATGGTTTGTAGATGAGATTCTGGCTCATCGCTGGGCTAGTAATTCCAAGCTGGAGTTACAAGTAGAATGGACATTGTGAGATGTCACCTGGGAACCACTCTCTGCATGCGGAGAGTTAGAAGTGCTAGATGCCTATCTAGAACTAAGAGGAGTTAGGAAGCCGCTAGAGCTTCCTAGTCACACCTCATAAGGCATGAGAAAGATGACGAATGAGTCCTTAATAAAAAGGACTCGACACGAACATGATTCATGTCGACGATTCACGCGACACGACAATGTCACGTGAACGTAGTCACATGACACATCGGGTGCGCTTGCTCTGATGTTAAGCGGCAATTTTATTGCCACTTCAAGGTCTTCTTGCCACCCACTACCACACTCGCACCAGTGCGAGTGTCAACCGAGTGCTATCCATGGATGCCAAAGTGTCCCACACACACCACTCAGCAGAGGCACTCCCTAGTGCCTCTGAGAGATTCGTGATGCTCCAAAAGGAGCAACGCTGGACTGTGCATGGTGTCAAGGACACCATCGCCATTGTCCACTGCGACTCCTGTCCGGAGTGCAACACGTATGTGCGGCATTTGCTGCAAGCTGCAAAACTGCGGCTCATTGACCCCCGAATGCGCGACATCGAACGTGCATTAAAAGTGGCCTGGCCACCTTTGCTTGCCAAGATGGCGCATCCTTTTATTAAGGACATGGTAGCCTCCTATGAGGAGGATATACGCGAGCTCAACTCAGGACTCGACATGCTTCACGCTGCCCTTGATAAAGAGAGGCAAATTACTGGGAAAATGGCGGATAAAATATCCGCCATGAGGTTGGCGCAATCAGCACCAACTATTATTGATCTGACCTCATTTCCAGATTCAATGACGGCCTCAGTGAGTCCATCTACGACCACTACTGGAGCCTCACCGGGAGGACCCACTCGATCTGGTCGCAAGACTGCATAAAAACAGTGAACGCTGGCAGCACCTTACACAGCATCGCTGCACACTCACATTGCCCCCACCATAGGCGACCCGCCTGCAACGCAGATGGGATTTTTACCCCGCCCTTTGGGCAAGGCACCACACCCCACTGCGGTGCACACCAGTCATCAACCCACTGAATGGTTTGACAACTGCCAGCTCAACGACCCAAAATTCGTTGAGCAGCTCACACTGACAAGCATGATACTCGACAGCGCCTACTACACTACAAAAGACACTCACTGCACATGCGCCTATCATCATCAGCTTTCGCCAGACCATCATCTGCTGTGCTACCTCCAGTCTGCCAGACACATCATCTCCACACTCATTCTATTTTTCATCGATTCTATTTTCAATATGCCATCCAGCATTGCCACCACCACATCCCATGATTCGTTTCAGATGACTGCCAAGCCAGACATACACGTTGGACCACGCATTGAACTTCCTAGTCGTTGTTCTCCCCTTGATGTTCATTTGTCCAGTCCTCCTCCACAAGTCGCACATCGTCGGTACTTCCTCTATATGTCAAATCTCCTGAAGGTCCATTCCAAGTATTCCCCTCATAACCTCCTTATCGCATTCACGATTGCATATGGGTATTCGATCAAACCTTCCATGCTCCCTTCCACGTCATCGGTTTTGACCCAAACTTTGAACCAGTGAATGGTTGGCATCGTATCATCCTCAGGAATAACTGGTACATCAAAGAGCACGGACCAGGAACAGAGATTTGCTATGGTTATGTGCCTAAGGACTTCATCAAGCAAGACTCATCTTCATTCTCTCTCTGGAGGAGATTCATATCCAAGTGTTGTGATTGGTTCTCATGTTTCCGAATCATCTTCAAGTCAAGTAACTCTCTTACTCATCCTTGGAGATATTTGACAATCAACTGGAATCCTATTGGATGGCTATGACTCATTTTCCCCACATGACTCACTCACTTCTTGGCTGTACTTCTATTTCCAATTGTTCCACATGGTCTATTGTCTGTGACTCACTTCTCTTCTATTTCTGGCTTCTATTTCCAATTCACGGCCACATTTCCATTCATTTCTTCAACCACCTGACTCATTTTTCCATCTATATAGTAAATGTCGATGGTAGGTCCGTGGGCATATGCTGACTCATGCTGAGTCAGATGCTTGGAGGGTCATTCAGGGTCAGAAGGTTGTTCATAACTTTATCCAAATGTGCATTTAATTTATGATGTATTATAACCAACACATTTAAAAGCTATGTTTCTGAATATAGATGGACATTCCAAATGAAGTAGAATCGTTAGAAGTTCTATGTTTATGTTGTATTTAAATATCTGTTATGTACATTCAGGATTTTTTGGACAAATGTATATAAGAGATACATATCATCTCAGATCAGATATGTTAGAATATAGAAGCCCTACAACAATGTTTTACAAGTATAAATCAACAATCTATATAGTAAACGTCGATGGTGGGTCCGTGGGCGTACGCTGACTCATGCTGAGTAAGATGCTTGGTAATGCTTGGTCAGCCAAATAAATGCTCCTGGAGCCCCAGAGCAACCCCAATTAAATCCAGAAAAATACACCAAAAATCAGAGAGGCTACTGGAACCTCCCTGGCACTTGCCTGAACCTCACCCTGAGAAAATAACAATAATAACACAACAGTGCCTTCCCAGCAACTTTAGGGTTAGGGTTTCTGGTCCTGAGACTTCCTGGGCAGCCTTGAGTGTCAAAATAAAATAGTTTCCCATTTGAGAATCTGACTTAGAGATTCTCAATGTGAATCCAATGAGCCAAATCCAAAAATATGAACTGGACAGTGCAAATCTAAACCAAGCATTGGACAATCCAACTTCCAAATGGCCAAACTAATTTTAAACCAGCCGATCTATGATTCAAGAAGTATAATTCCAGGTACTCCAAATATGAACTGGACAGATTATCTAAATTTGAACCTGCCAATCCAACTCCAAACTGGCCACTTCAATTTTGAATCAGGCAATCCAATGGCATATCAGATAAAACCAACTCTGAACTGGCTGATTGGCCAATCCATGTCTGAATCCACCAACCTATGTCTAAATCAGACAATCTAACTCCAAACTGGACAATGTGACTTCAAATCAGCCAATCCAACTCTGGACCAGCAAATTTGAGGGTTGAGTCCAGACTGTCTGATTCTGAAACAAACAATCTGACTGCAAGTCAGATGATCAGACTTAGAATTCTGATTCCACATTGAACAATCTGACTCCAAACTGGACCAATTATCCAACTCTCAGGCAATCCAACTCCAAACCAGTTGTCAATCTGATTCTGAATCAGACAATTACAAACTGGCCAATCAAATTCCAAATCAGACAATCCAACTCCAAAATGAACAAATTATTAAACTCCAGACCAGCCAATGTTATTCTAAACTGGACAATCTAACTCCAAACCAGCTGTAATCCAAATTGGACAATGCAACTCAGACTGGGCCAAATTTATATCAAAGCAGATGATCTGACTCCAAGTCCACCAATCTGAGAACTGGATAATTCAATTCTTGGATAATCTAACTCCAACTTCATCAATCCAACTCTGAAGTGGCCAATATGATTCTGAATTGGGATATGTAACTCTAATCTGACTCTGAATCATCCAATCTGATTGAATTGGTCAGTCTGACTGCAACCAGACAAGCCAACTCTGAACCGGCCAATCTGAGTCTAAATTGGACTGTCTGATTCTGAATGAAATAATCCAGTGAACTGGACAATCCAAGACTCCCAAGTTACTCAAACCAATGAATGTGATTCCAAATTGGATTGCCTGATTCTGAGTCAAACAATTTGACTTTGGATTGGGAAATCAGATTCTGAATCAGACAGTCTGTTTTTTAAACAATCTGACAACATCCAGCACTGATTCTGAATCAACCTGAAATTGGACAATCCAACTGAACTATCTGCTCTGATTCTGAATCTGACAATTTGACTCCAATATGGCCAATATTCTGAAGCGGCCAATCCAACTCTGAACAATATCATCTGATCACCCACTCTGACTCTGAACTGGCAGATCCCATGCTCAATTGAATGATCCAACCCTGAACCAGCCAATCCAATTCTGAATCTGACACTGACATGAACTGGACAACCTGAATTAATCTGATTCAAGCAAAACTTGAACAATCCAAATGGATAATCTGACTCTGAATTAGACTATGCAAGTCCAAATCAGGCAATATTAGAGAGTCTGATTTGAACAATCTAAATCTGAATTGAAAAAATCATGTCTGATTCAAAAATCACAAACAGGAAAATCTGTGTACAAAATCAGGGATGCAAATTATTGGACATATTGCTGACTTTTTATAGAAAAATGCCAAAAAACTGCTGAGTGTTAGCAAGGCCATGTGACATGTAGTATTCACTGTGTAGTAAAAATACAAGCATTGGAAAATATAGAAATCCACTAAAGTCATAATGGGGTGCCATGTGTAGCACTGGTCACTTGACAATGAAGGTGCTGTGACAACAAATATCACAGCAGTTTGCATAAGTTAAGGTGCCAGCCCAAATTTGGACCCTGAGCACATTTTGTAAAGATTAGTAGCTACAGCAATGAGTGTATCAGATAATAATAAAATGTATAGAATATAATTATGGCATAATTAGTGACAAAAATACTACATAACAAAGAAAAGAATTGGAACCATTTTTCATTTCATCTGTCTCACTCTAAGTCCGGCAGGGAACTGGAAAAACTATAAGCTCCAAACCGTTGTAATTTTTAGTTGGTATTAGCCATAATTATATTGCTATACACATTTTGATTATCTGATAAACACATTGCCATAGCTAATAATCTCTTTCCAAAGTGGCCTGGGCTCAAATGTTCAGCTGGCACCTTAACTTATGCAAACTGCTGTAAGGATGTTCTGGCCCAGTGAGTATTTGTATTGCTAACCGATAAGTAGTACATTGACTTTGGACAACTTGAAAAAAATGGCTGTTTGAATACACAGGAATAATGTAATTTTAAATGTGTAGCCATGTAGAAATATTTTAATTTTGAATATATTCAAAACCAGCAAATGCCTAATGGGGTGCCTGTGCGTAGCATGGGTTACTCACCTAGTTCTATTACAAACCACCTTCCTATTTAGGTTTTCTGCCTCTTGCCGTGAGTCATTTCTCCTGTCTGCTGTTGACGACATCATTGTATGGCATACTCGCAATGTTTGTTGTTCTGCTCATGTATATAAAGCCTGTTCCGCCTTAGTGTACCCCAATTCACCTCTTTCAGTTGGATTCACTTGTCTAAGTCTAAGTCTAAGTCTACTACTACTTCTACATCTACGTCAAGGCCAGCTTTGTCAATCACGTGACATTTGCTGTTGTATCTCATCTATGCTTATGTCATCAGATTATGTCATCATCATCGTCACTGCTACCATCTTCATTCTACCTTTGTTGCTGCTGATAGCAAAGCACACTGAGCTGAACACCAGTGTAAGTGGCCGTGCAACGATGACACCACTACCCACTGTCTTTTGGATCCATTTCCGAAAGTAAACTGACAGCGGATTTATGAGGCCATATGTTCACACTCTGTAGCCACGGGTGCCTGAGATATAACCCAATGGAGCTACAAGCTGCAATTGGAGCAATCTCGGGCAATCTGATTTTGATATGGGGCTATGCTGCATTAGCAGTTTTTCCTGATGTATGTGTATCATTGGTCAGCTTTTCCTCCCTGGTCAGCTAGTGCACCATCTTCAGTCTTGACAGTACACACAAACAATTTGTCTATTGAGACATTTTTTTCATTTTTTTTATTTACATAATTAGTGCAGTGCAGGATATTGATTATGTCATGTATCTATCGGGGGACTTTGCCAAGCAAGGTAATTAGCGCCATCCCAAACCGAAGCCTATATAATGGGCGCTTAAAGCAAGCGTCTAGCACCTCAAGTAGTCCACCCTTCTCCGCACACCCATGTCCCATACGGAACCACGAAACCCTGAAGCGCATAGACAGTCTTCATACAATCTACGAGTGGAACCAAGAGTAGCAGAGGATTCTTCACAGTACTCACGCCCACCATATGCCGGGTCGCAGTACGGCGGTGGTGACCCACGTCAGGCTGCAGCACCATCACAAGCGCCGTCACAGTACAGTGGCCGTCAGACACAGTATTTCTCTGAGGAAGATCAGGACTACAGACAATCGTTTTACCAGTCGTCACACAGACAACCATCCCCACACCACAATACCAATGATCGTCCTCCTTCCCCAACTGGCCCGCTGCTAGACCACTCGCACTTGCGTCCTGGCAACCAAGCAGCACTCCTATCCCACGAACGAACTCTGGAGCTCTATCGTGCAAATGCCAAAAAGACCCAAGATCCAGAGATCCAATTCGAATTCGCCGTCTTTATGATTGACGCATCAAAGTCGCTCCCCATTCCCCCGCTCACAAAGGCTAACGTGATTGAGGTTGAGAAGGCACTCGAGAAGCGCGACGACCTTGTTCGGGAAGCCACCAATCTCCTCAAACGCCTCGCGGATCGTGGCCACGCGGCCTCGCAGTACTTCCTCGCAGACTGTTACGCTAACGGCCTGGGTACTGTCAGAAACCGACAGGATTTCGATCGAGCCTATCCGCTCTTCGTCCTTGCCGCGAAGCACGGGCACCCTGACGCCGCCTACCGCGCCGGCACCTGCTGTGAGAACGGCTGGGGCTGCCGCCGTGAGAGCGCAAAGGCCGTCCAGTTCTACCGGAAAGCCGCCGCCGCCCTCCACCCCGGCGCCATGTACCGTCTCGGTGTCGCAGAGCTCAACGGCGAGCTGGGCCTGTCCAAGAGCCCCCGCGAAGGCGTCAAGTGGCTCAAGCGCTCCGCCGAACACGCCACCGCCGAGTTCCCTCACGCACTTCACGAGCTCGCTCTCCTCCATGAGCGTGGCATCGACAACGTCGTTTATGCCGACTTTGAGTATGCAGCCGAGCTCCTGGCACAGGCCTCTGAGCTCGGCAACGCTCCCAGTGCCTATCGCCTCGGCGAGTGCTACGAGTATGGTAAGATGGGCTGTCCTCAGGATCCTGCCCTGTCCATACACTACTACGTGGGCGTCATTTTCTTTCACTGACTCCGCTGCCGTCGCTGATCTGCGTGCCAGAACATCGCTGCACAGCAGAACCACCGCGACGCATGCTTCGCGCTCACAGCCTGGTACCTCGTCGGCTCACCAGGCGTACTCCCCCAATCGGATACCGAGGCGTTCTTATGGGCCAAGAAGGCCGCTGAAGCAGGGCTCGCAAAGGCCATGTATGCCGTGGGCTACTTTTATGAAGTCGGCATCGGCACGCCACCGAGTATGCCAGAGTGGGTCGCGGGCTGCTGCTGTTTCTCATGTGTCTGACCGCTTTGCGCAGCGCCACCCAGTGGTATAAGCGTGCCGCGGACCTCGGCGACAAGCGTGCGGCGCAGCGGCTCAAGGCGTCCCAGCACGGTCCTCTACCGGTGCCCGGCGGGCCCGGGTCGGTGCTTAGACGTGACGGCTCCGTGCAGGAGAGTGGTGATGGCAAGGGCAAGGAGTGTGTCATAATGTAGTGTAGAGCAGTTTGACTTATCATACACCATTGAGATTGATTGAGGGACCATTTATGAATTTTACTAGACCTCATAGTATAGCCATTGGACACAATATTGATGCTGGGGGCCACCTGGGAGACACATCAGACATCCAATAAGAGAAATGATGGGACTCTTGTAGTGCAGCTAAATCTTAAGTAGAGGAATTTCATAGAGGAATTCTACAGTGTAATTAGCAAGAAGCAGGCTGCATGCAGCTCTGCTCAGCATGTATGATTCTGTTAAAGTATTGTATTTGTCATACTTATTGTTCCAATTCCCTGAGTTTACAAAAGAAAGAATTGGCTTTTATTAGTGGGCTGTTTTAGCCTTTCAAACATCATCCCCCTTTTCCCACAGTAATCTGGGAGGATGCATTTGGGTCCATAGTTTACATAAGAAATTCCTACAAGCTGAGCACAAAATATGTCCCTTTTTGGATTTCAGGATGGTTCTGGGGTCTCCATGGGGTTCTACTGGGAATGACCAATTTTTTTTGGCACTTTCATTCTGCTTGGTTTGGGAGCACCTTTGATCCTAGATATGGGATTTTCCAGGAGACTCTCCTGTAATTCACCTCTACAACTTCCTAGGTACTCTTATTTCATTTTAAAATTGTTTGCTGTTTTCGTGATCATGGTATCTTGTCACAATCCAGCTGGGATAGTAGTCATGTGACCACACTGGGTCCACAAGCAGATGGTACTGGCGACTCAAACTTACAAGTCAAAACTCTTGAGTTCCATTGGACACTTGCAAGCCTTTTTGAGTTCATGAGTAAATTGTGTATTTTTCGAATAACTATTAAGCAAACTTCATAAGGACAGTGTTTATTTACATCCACAGCAGCAGGAGTATGCAGAGGGGTCTAGGAAGGCAGCGGTGATGTACACAAAGGGCAGAGGAGACAGGAGGGTAACAGGAGTGCACTGAGGGTGTGGTGGGAGCAAGGAGGGCAGTGGGGGTGGGCACAGGGCACAGATTAGTCTAGGAGGGTGGTGGGGGCATGGACAAAGTGCAGGGGGGACCAGGAGGGTGGTGAGAGAGCGCAGAGGGTGTGGAGGTGGCCAAGAGGGTGGTGAGCATGCGCAGAGGGCACAGTCCTAGGAGGGTGGTGGTGCACACAAAGTGCAGAGGGGGCAGGAGGGTGGTGGGGGTGCACAGATGGTGCCAAGGGGTGCAGGGGGTCATTGGGGCTAGAGTCTCAATGGCTGGCATGGTGCTCCACACCACACCAGGGCGTGGATGAGGCAAAGGGGGGTGGGGCATCATTGGGGGCCCGAATGTGTCGACAGCTGGTGTGGTGTGGAGCACCACACCAGAATGTGGATGGTGCAAAGGGGGGCAGGGCGTCATTGGGGGCCCAAATGCTGATGGCTGGCATGGTGCTCCATGCCATGCCAAGCCATGAATAGCGCAAGGGGGGCCAGATGTGGTTGGGGGCCGGTGGTGTTGACTGCTGGCCTCCACACCACCCCAGGGTGTGGATGGCATGGAGGGGGAAGGGATGTTGGCTGTACTGATATATGTTCCCCCTGCATGGCGTTCATCCGGGGTGGCAGTAGGATATCGTGGGATGCTGTCCTGGCCTGGACAGCACCATTTGGTCATGCACCACCACCAGGGTGCACAGATGTCGCAGTGTGCAGCAGCATGGCTTACACACAGTCCTAGGTGGATGGAGACCTGTTGAAGGTCCCCTGGCATGGATGTGACCTGTGGTGGTGGTGGTCCAGTGGTCTTGGGTGGCAGTGCAGTGTAATGAGGAATGTCACACACACAGCATTTGCTGATGTATGCAAGAGCGTATGCTCTTGCATACGTCAGCAAACTTGCTCCTCTCTCATGTTACCAGTTACTGATCTTGCCAGCTGCACATGCACCAAACCTTTTGAGCATGTGTTTTCCTTTTCGTTTCTTGCTTTTTGCATGCTTACCATCTGTATTAGCAATTAGTAATAAAACTACAAGATTCATGAACAACATAAATAAAGAGAATATACAACTGGTACTCACCTCAGTGTTTGTGGCTCACAAACAACTGAGGTGTAAGCTCATGAATACTACTGTATTTATACTATTTGAACTACTTATACAATTTGAAATAAAGATAAGAAAAGGGGAATACCAAGTATGATGAAATATCATATATGTCTACAAGGAGGTACAGCCATTGATTTCAAGGGGACAGGAGTCAAAGTCAAAAATGATGCAAAGGAGTAACATGGAAATATACCCATTAGGTATGAGTTTGGATCTACAGGGACTCACTTGTCCACGTGATGTTTGTTTTCCAACCGTCTGGCATTCTTCCAGTGAACTGAGTTGTGATCTTTTCATCCCACAGTGGCACAGTGCAGCTCATTCTTCTTTTGCTGATGCACATTCTTTGTTCTATTCATGATTAAATAGTGGTGAGTGTTCTTAATATTGTGTCTGTTCTTCTTACAAACTATGGAGTAATATCATTGTAGTTCCTATGTGACTTTTACTTGCTGCTCCCTGCCTATCCCCTTGGCTTCAGTGTGTTCTCTACTGCTCTCTCCCCTATATATGTTGAAATACTTTGCAGTTACATGACTGGTCTGTGGTCTATTTACACTGTGTCTGTATTGCCTTGGGGCTTGCTGATGGGCAATATTATTGCCATTTTTATGTGGGTCATACTTACATCTCATTGATGGAGTTCTAAGTTTGCTTCTCTGACCTCATTGTCATCTGTTACCCTTCACTGCATTTTCTGGATCCAGCCTTATTCCAATTACCAAAATCCAGTATCTGGATTTAGCCTGATCACTGGTGTAAGACTGGCATAAGGCCAAGAGGTGATTTGGCACATCCAAGCTAACAGCTAGTAACAACCTGACGGCATGCTAATGGAGGCCTGATACATTTTGTGACTGGTGTGATGCAGTGAGTCACAAGTGGTCATCCTGAACACAACAATGCAACAACCTCATTCATGGACACTGTAACAGATGCAGCTGAAGCTGCATGAGACACAAAAAGAAATGTGCAGCATATGGCTGGTTCAGACTGGCAATACAACCCTTGAAAGGGAGCTAATACCATTTAACAATGATGTAGGTATTCAAGGGTCATTATCATGCATCATAGCCTGTTGTTAGATCCCAGATCTGACTTCCGTCGTTCTGATGTTTTTTGCATTCCGATTAGCCCTTTCCACTTATGTCCGATATGCCCCATTTATCATTCTCAGTCACGACCCTATTTTTATTTATCCCTGTATGTCTTATCTCGATCTCCGTATTCGCCCCAATTTCAGAACTCCGTATCGCACCCTTATCTTTCCATTTCTGATTTTGGAATTCCACATGTTCCTTTAAATACACTTTCTTTGGTCAAGCTGTCCTTAGCATATATTTTTTTTCGTTATACCTCATTATATCTTGTTACATCCTCGTTACATTCCTATTACATCTTCATTGCACTTCATTATATCTTGTTAAAACTTGTTATCTCGCTACAACCTGCGATATCCTTCTCATCAGTAACAAGCCTTAAAATCCTTCAATCCTTATCCTGATTATTCCGATTATTCCGATTACTCCAATTCTGACATTCTCAGCATTTCAAAACCCATTCTTTGATTACACCCGCTTCCCCATAAAGCCAAAACCCTTGCTCGATATTCATTTATCATTAACCCTACCCCTCCCGTATTTGGTTATTCCGATCCCAAATATCCAAAATCCCTCGCTCGTCTCCAATAAGTCTTAACGTACTATTTGTCACTGACCCATTTCGAATAGACCCGATCATTGGAATCCCGATACATCCATCCAGTCTCAATCCAAAATACCAGGGCATTAGAAATCCAAGAGGGCACAACCCATAAGTTGAAGCCAATGCCTGTATAGATCAGTTTTTGGATCTCTGATTCATCCAATATTCTGTGCATTTCCAAATATTGTGACCCCAATTTCGGTCAAGGAGAGTTCCAACCCAATCTGACCTCATGTCCGATCCAGCACCATAACACCTGTATAACATGTCTCTTGTAGTGTAGTTATATTATTGCCAGTTTGTATTTGTAAATTTCTTGTTACTGGTTCCTTTACAGCTCTTTGACTTACGTAAGGTGGAAGCAGATTTTTTAGCTCTGACTTTGCACCTATGAATAAAACTGCTGTAACTCAATGAATACCACATATTAAGCTTTGAAATTTGGTAGTCTGGCTTTTAAAAATAGGCCCTAAATTTACATGTAGTCATCTCATAATAAAACTGTCTCCTTGTATTTTGTGTTTGCAACAAGACACTTGGGTGCTAAAGTGCTGACTTCTCAAGCTCACTGGGTTGTATTCCACCATATCTCTCAACAGGACTCCACTCCCTTCCTGCTATTATAACCTCCCTGGCCCTCAAATTTTCCACGTAAGTGATCTCAAGCTTCATGCAGTGGATACATGTGACTGTTCGCTAAACTCAAGGCTATGTTGGTGTGGTGCTTATCCGACAATCTTCTTTCCACAACCTCATTACAATATGCCTACTGCTCATGGAAGGGGAAAGGGATGACCACCCAAGCTCAACCCCATTCTTAGAGACAAGGACACTGAGGCTCCCTCAAAGCCAAAACGACATGATGGCGAAGGGATAGATGCGACAAATATCCTAGAAACGAAAAGAGAACGCCTTGCCTCCAAGAAGAAAATGGAGAGTCTTGAAGACCACAGTCCTGTAGAAGAGGAGGGTGGTGCCAAAGTTGCTAAGAAGGGCAGAATAATTTTTGACCTCAATTATATAGAGTCCTCTAGAGATGAAGAGGACATCGCTGCATCTATTGCTTCGCTCGACAGCATTTCAGACAGGTCTTCACTCCCCTCCTCTCCTATCTTCAAGTCTACCAAGGCTGCAAAGGCCACGGCAGTTGTGAAGGCCACAACAATTATGAAAAGCAAGAGGAATATGAAGGTTTCAAGGAAAGCTAATGACATTCCTCCAAAAGGTGATGTAGTATCATGCTCTGTGTTATCTGGTCCTCACCACTATGTCACAGAGATTTTTCTTGAAGTCCCATACCTTAATGGAGCAGGCATTGAGATTGCAACAAGATTTGGCATCAGTGTTGATATCACAGCACTCGACAAGTTCATCACTGTGATGCTCTGCCACATCCAATGCCCAGACCTCAATCCAAATTCTTGGCTGCAGAACCTCTTGTATAGAACAACAGCAGATAAAGTCAAGACACGATATCCACTTGACAGTGATGCATTGTGGAGCAAGCTCAAAGATGAATATTTCGAAGAATACAAACACAAAGGTGTGTTGGCACATGCCACAATCTATCTTACGCCCCAGGTACATTTTACACACTTCGTCATGTTTCTATCTATACTGATGAATTATTTAGTTTCTTCGGGACTTGCAGTTCACACTAAAGCAGTGCAAGCCCTCCAAGCCAACAGGTTCCATGCGAAACAGTGGTAAGAAAGGTAATGAACTGCTGACAAACCTTGACAACCCTGACAGTGGTGTGGAAACAACAAACGACATTCCAGATGCAGCTGTAGGATTCACGGGGACTGTCAAGCCTCAGGCTATTGCATTACAGGCAGCTCTCAAATGTGTAGATCACCCTGGTGTCCACTGTCATAGGGACAAACAAGGGAATCATCATACAATGAATTTCCCGCAGAGATGTATCTGGATAAAGGCATTGGTAAGTCTGTTATGATTCAACAATTAATGGATTGTGGGCCAGTGCATGTGCATGGCAGGGGATGATTCTCATGATTCAACTTTAACTTAATATGTCTCTGATAAATATTTTTATAAGTCATCAAAGGGATTTTTTCTAGTGACCAGTAAGCAGCAGTTATTTTGAGGTCCAAAGCCCTGTAGGTTAATGCTGCAACAGTGCATTGGATCCCATAACAACCCTGAGGGAGGAGCACATTGCAGAAGTCTATAAAACCCAAAGGCTCACTTTGAAAATCTCTGTCAGTTGATGACGACACCTTGATTTTCTCTTGCATCAGCCTGTGCATACTTTCTTTGTATTCTGTCTTTGTGAGTGTTCAATTCTCTCAACTTTCCTTATTCTTGGTGAGTTGTATTACTTGCTTTTCTTTAAAGTTTACCCTATCATCGATGACATACCTCTCTCACCTCTCCCCATCTCCCAGTCTGCAATAGTGACAATTTTCAATGCCATCGGTGACCACCCAAGCACAAGTGACTGCCACAAGCCCTGGAGAACCTGTTGGAGAGCCTATCAGTGGCTCACTCAATGACCTGGTTGCTCTTGTTCTCAAGTCTGGATTTTGTCTTACTCAGGAATTTCTTGAGCAGTCAACCTAATTACTGCGAGGGCACTGCAATGAATCCACATTAATGTAAAACAAATCTGTCTCATGTGCTCCCCTAGGAATACATTGTTCATTGGGTGACCTGTGCTATGTAAGGTTACATCACTCATGCAGGAAATGCACATTGGTTGTCTCAAGCCAAGTAAAAGCTCAGTCAAATGAGCTATAGTCAACATTAGCTTCAGGTATGTACCTTCTCCCAGACAACATTTCACACTGACATGTCTGTGTCCTCAGGCACACTTTCTGGTTTCACATCCGCAAGGTTGCAGGGTTTGTACATCATGATGGCAGCTCTCAGTTGCCAATTGTACAATGTTCAACTGAAACATTCAAACACACTTCAGCATGCACAGAGAACACATTGCCTGGTGTGTTCACTGAACATGTTCTCATCAATTCCTCTTTAGTTTTTTGAGTCCACACCAGCACAGACCACCACTCTACGCTTGTGCTTCGTGACCGCTGCCCAGGTGGGTATTTCTATTTCAAAGTATAGCATCTCTGAATTACCGTTGAACATCATCCCAAGGCCCTTCATCTCCACCTCAAGCTTCCTGTAACTACTGGCAGCTCTAGCAATAATCGGATCATTATAGCTATCAACGGGGTCAGTTTGTCTGTTGGACAATATTTTGTACAGCTCGCAAAACTTGCAGGAGTAAAGTGATCAGGACGACAAGTAATGCAAATTTGGAGTTTGTGAGTTCTTTGAGAGCTGGCATGACTGTGAGCGAGCCCATGCACCTTTGATTTATAGCTATGGAGAAGCCAATTTGAACAGGTCAACTATCACTCACCCCCAGTGTACTCTGTAAATTTGTCAAGAGCCACTACCTCATTCTCACCCACCTTGCTCACAATGAGCTTGGCTGTATTGAGAAGGGCCTACCACAAAAGTCCTCACAGATGCCTTTGCACCCACAGGTGAATGTACCACATTCACTGTCTATTCACTGACTCTCAAAATCAATATGGTTAATTGTAGATGGCTGATGCATCGTCTTTAGATCCTCCACTTGGAAAGTTCTGCAGCTGCAAAGCAATGTTCAATTTTAATCTATGAGCTATTGTAAGTTAACAATAGACCAAGTAGAGGGCAAAATATACCCCTGGGCCGCATCATCCTCTTCTCACCTTGTGCAGGCAGTGTACCGTGCCCCGCCTGGGTTGTTTTGATTGGGACACATTAAGCCGAATAGGGTTCGATTTATAGAAGGTGGTCTATGAACAGTTTGGATTGGATCAGCGGGGGAGACATGAGTATGACTCAGAGTCGTGCAAGGAAGAAAACCGCTGAGTGTTGAGAAAATGGTCTATTAATTTTCAAAGGTAAAACCAGCCACTATTTATGTTCTCCTCAGTCATCTGCCGTGTTAACACTGTCTATATGTTCACCGTTGGCCGTGAAACACTACTCAAAAAAGACATAAAGGCCATCACAAAAGTCTGTTATTAGGAGTGCGCAACTCCTTAAGAGACACAAGTTGCTTCTCCACATCAAACCCAATATGCCATGTTGAAGGAAGTTGAAAAGCCCTGTGATTTTTTCTCTGATCTGTATTAGTGAATGCTCAGCATTTAGATTTGCCCTCTAAAGTCAATGCCACATACCTGCTGTGGAGTACAAAATATGTGCGTATTGTCTTGGACAAACCTTTTGACCCAAGTCAGACCAGTCTGTGCACCTGATGCCTCATTTTTGTGCAATCCACCAAATTCTGCCATACAAATAGGCAGCTCTTTGTAGCTCCGATCATGACTATCAAAGATAAGACAATGACCAGGGCAATTCATGTGCTTGACTGCAAACTGCTCCTTCTCGACGTTGAGTAGAAAAATGAAGGCAATGATGCAGAAACAAACCAGATGAGTTTGATTCAGAAGATGACAATGTTGACATGAGCGACAATGGTTACAGATCAGCTTGAGTAAC
>MU134854.1:15805-32004 GCA_015039355.1 Ramaria rubella | reverse complement strand
CCGGAGGATGTGTTAACATTTTTTTTTCTTTTGACAGACGACTTTACGCATATAATACCCACGTATACCCGGTGTTTAAAACCACGGTGCACCTGATCGGTTTCCAGCTAAAATTTTAGGTTTTTTGGTGGTGTAATAGGGTATATTTTTATGATGTTTTTTATTGACATTGATTATTGACGATAACCTTATGTTAGGCATTGATTTCCATTGATATTCATGGGTTGACCGGAGATTTTTCTGGCACCCTTAAACCACGGTCTTTCCATTCTTTAAAACCTTTGTAAGTTTTAAACGCCATTTCAACGCGTGTTTGCTAAGATTGAGACGATTGCGATGCATCCCTTAGCATTATCTAGTTACAACATTACAAACAGGGTAACTCCCAGTAAGTGTACATAACTCCAACGTTTGTTCGTCTGATTTACATGTAATAGAGTTAGTGTGTAGTCTTAATTATCGAAATGTAGATAAACTTACAAATGTGATTGATAACTATGTATACATATTAGATTTCAAAAAATTTTAAAATATGTTATAGAAGGAAAATGATTACTATGTGTAAAATAAGTTGTCCGCATAGAGTTACATCGGTATTGAAAATAACATACAGATTGTATGATACTATGTGTAGTACAGATCAACGTGAGATATAGTAGTAACGAATAAATATGAACATTTTGTAACAACATACCGAAGATATAATATTGTCTAGTTTTAACACTACCATACATAGAAATATATGTGAGTAGGTTTTTTAGGACTTACATGCATTGTCTATCAATTTATGTTGTATTTGTATCTTGAAGATTGCTAAGATGAAGTAAGTCTTACAGGTAGATATAAGTCTTTGTATCGAAAATTTACACAACCAATATTATGTAGTATTTAATTTACGTGTAAACCTATTTCAATACTTGTTGGAAGACTAGGACTTACTGGGAGATATATCAAGGTCGGAAGTGTAAAAAAGGTCATGAGTAGATACACTAGACATAATAATTTTGGAAGGGAACCTTAGGTACTTCCTGCAGCCATTGGAAAGGTAAAATGATTTTTTACAGCTTATGGTAAGAATAGTCTAAATACAGGATGATAAAATAGTTAAAGTATCCTGAGAAGAAGGGTATAGGAGTAGTCTAAGATATAATAATGGTAGATCATCGACAAAAGACTATAAAAACTTATCTCAAGTACACTCTGAGAAAGAGGAGATTCCAGTGTCCACTCTATCACATCGAAGATATAGTAGAACGAAACCTATCAGTTTAAGTAGCAGGTTGGTTCGGAATACTCGTAGTGGTCGGAGTTAGAAGGGATCAAGATGATAAAAAAAATATAAATCATTATGTGTACGATGAACATTAACATTACACTTTTGGAATCCTCAACATCAAAACTAACCGGAAAATAATAATTTAAATGATTTATAATAAGGGTCAAGAGGTTTGGTTCGAAAATAACATCTCACTTTTGAAGGTTTGAAGAGTAATATGGAACAGAGTAATATTCTATCACCAAACAAGCCAAAGAAAACTGTTCCCATATTCTTTAATAATCGTACGTTCAAGAGTAAAAAACGGTGATGGACGAACTATTTAAAACTTATTGGTGGTAGTTCCGGTTGTGTTAGTCGAAGCACATATATTAAGAGGTTTAAAAGATCAAGATGATTGTAACAAGGTAGTAACAAAAAACGTGTTCCAAACCTATGACTACATTTGTTATGGTATGGTAAGTATAGTTATGTATGAACTCAAGATTTAGGTCGAAAGAAATTGAACTTTCTTATCGGTAGTCGACTTGAAACCGGTTAAAGTCTAGGAGATCATAGTACTGGTAGATCATCGTTACACTAACCAAATTTGAGTACTCCTAACAAATATATACGTCTGTTTTAAGAATAGAGATATCAACTCTTGTAACAAACATTCTACAACAACTGGACAA
Organism: Ramaria rubella; assembly: GCA_015039355.1. Lineage (NCBI taxonomy): Eukaryota > Fungi > Basidiomycota > Agaricomycetes > Gomphales > Gomphaceae > Ramaria > Ramaria rubella. Next base: position 30,054 of record MU134854.1, on the reverse strand, counting down.
GTAAATCTAGTTATAAATTTAAGGGAAGAGAAGGTATCTTTGGGAATAGTAGGAGGCTGTAAACAGACCTCCTATACCAACAATTAAACCAAAGACGAATAAATGCCTACGTATCCAATAGTCTCCCCTACTTTGGTTTGTGTAGTCGTCCTTTATGCCCCCTTTCCTCGTATAGGACTGATAGCTTTGTCAAAGCCAACATCTTCATCATTTTTTGACCAGCCTGAATTATACTCCTTTCTTTGATAGTTTTAAATGTGGTTTATGTATATATATATATATTACATGGATTACCGCGTTTCCAATATCCTTCTAGGCTTTTTCATTCTAAATTACTTTATTATTATTGAAGGGTGTCCCTCAACCTTTTCCTTTTACAAAGAGTATGTTCCATCATGAAAATGTCAAAGTTCATCTTTTCTAGCTCTTCACTCGTCAATGCGGCACTGACTTTGTCATTAAAATCCCTGAATACCTGTTCACAATCCATATGGTCACTTTCGCCATCGATGAGTCCTTGGACAACCATTTCGGAATAAGATCCCCGCCCTATATCGTATATCAATTCACCTAATTCACATGCTGTGGGCCATTGGACCAAATCCTGTATAGCAGAGGTCTACCGCCATCAGATAACCGGTTAAATCACCTATCTGAGGAAAAATCTTTCGTCTGTTATATAGTCAATGAGTGATGACTACCTTATAAATTTAACAAGCCACTCACCCTTCCTCTGATCTTGTCAAATACTCGTGCATAGCATTGAAAGGGATTTCTCCTTGGTTGCTCTTTATAAATGTTTGCCATCCCTCTGTTGCCTTCCAGAATGTAATAGCCAACTTGTGATGTCGTTTGTGATTCGATGTACCATATGCTGTCATATTTCGAAAATGATTCACGCCTTTGAATCAATTATTGCAACAATATGAAATGTATGCGTTGAGATCTTCGAAGCGATTGTTGTGGGGATCAGATTCTGCAGCGGCTGTGTATGTTATTCCCCTATATATTAGGGTGCTGAATAAACCACTTCTTGTTCTTATGAAGTTATGTTTGAAGGGTCCTTGAGGCCCTGTTACCTGACGTTGCGATGGCGCAATTTCCCGAAATGGCATGTAAAAGTCTGGACGTTCGATTACTTTATGAATAAGATTATTGTCTGAGAATTGTGAGATCAGAGACTGGGTTGTTGGCATGAGATCCTTTAGGAAGTGAACAAATTCTGCCACCGTTGTTGCTAGAGTATTAGGATTTGAGTTCTTGCTTATGGCACCAAAGGGCCGGCACATTTTGGCAATATCTCTTATTGCCTGTATCTCCCTGGATCCAGATTGTGTGATAGGTGATTCTTTCAATTTGTCACATGTATTGGCGATTCGATTGTCAGTAATTCGTTTGAGTTTTCTATCGTTGAATAGTTTTGATTTAGGAAAACAGTAAGCTTTCCATGTAGCATTGAGAAGAAATATGTCGTAGGAATTGGTGATGGTCAAGAGCATATTGACGAACTTGCCCTGTGCAGCTGAAATGGTTTTTTCTTTGGGGTATTGGAGCCACTGGGTGATCATTGATATCGTTTCTTTGAGTACATAATCCCTCAGATCGGCGTCCAGCAGAAAGGGAGCATGTCCACCAGCTGTGTGTGGTCCCATCGTTGCTATCATAGGTTCCATCTCACGAAACAGCGGTTGATCTTTTCTTTGAAGTTTGAGTTGCCCGGAAGAGCATGTCTATTGTCATTCTTTATTAGATATCAAGGTTAATGGTTGATAGATTCTTACTTCTATGAAGCTTTGCACTTTGCGTATCAGGCTCGCTATCCACGGTGTGCATGAGTTGCTTGGGTCTGTCATGATGGCTTTGATTTCGATTACACATGCACGTTCCACCCAATCCCACGCAAATCCATGGGCCACCTTGGCATGTTGTTGATTGATGTGTTCTTGGATGTTGTCTTTGGCACTACAGGCCTTAGCGCGTTTGACCTTGGACCATGTCCCAGCTACAGCTTGCAGTGTTTGGACTTCGAATGGGTTCTTACGCATACCAGTAGGTCTGTTATATATTGCCATATCATGGATTGTGAGCCTACTGTCTGCATCTTTAGCAACCGTTGGTATGGCTCCAAGTCTCTTGATATCTAATGCCAATTGGTCACCCGCACGCCGAAGGTTTGTATAACTTAAAGAGTCCTCGAATGGTGTGACTGGGTGAGTGTCAGATTTGTGTCATTTTGATTTGATATTGGTTAGCTGGCTTACGGTTGCCTTCCTTTAAAACATAATATTCCTGGAATTGGTGATTGGTGGATGTTGTTGAGTTTGCCGGTATGCATTCTCGGCCGCTAGAGGCGTGCATGGATGCTGCACTTGCATTGTACTTTTCAAGTATTTCCATGTGGTCCCTGTTGTCCTCTGATTCATAGTTATCTTCTTCTGAAGAGTTGCTAGTACCTTTACCGTGCCTAATTTATTAATGAGTATTTATTCATGTTCGGTTCATCTTACTTGTTACATATACTACTGCATCCATGTCCACATCACTCTCGTAATCCATATTTATTGGTTCTAAGTTAATCATGAGTTGTATCATACTTAATAACCACTCACCATTGTCATCTTTCCTTTTTTTATTACCTTTTCTTCCTTGCTTCCCTTTTTTTCCTTTTGGTATTCTTTCCTTTTGCATTAGAGCTGTGTTCATTTATATTGTCGTTGCCAAATATATCAGGTTCTTCATCTTCATCGTCTGGGCGTCTATTATCAAAATCTCATCCTCTAGCCCTCAAGCATTACTCACCACTGTCATCATTGAATCCCTCATGGTTCCTTGGGTGTTTGAAGTCATATTTGAATGCTAAGTGGTTAATTAGACTTCCGAAGATATAATGTTGGATGATATTGGTACTCACAAGGTCCTTTGTATCGTGCTAGGTGGCAGAATGTCTTGTCCTGTATGTGAGCGTCTTTATGTTGTGCTATGTGTGGGTTCCGATTCCCTGAGTTTACGAAGGAAAGAATCGGCTTTTATTAGTGGGGTTTTTCACCTTTCAAAAGATCATCCCCCTTTTCTCACGATAATCCTGGATTATGCATTTGGGTCCACAGTTTACATAAGAAAACCCTACAAGCTGAGCACGAAACATGTCTCTTTTTGGATTTCAGGATGGTTTTGGGGTCTCAATGGGGTTCTACTGGGAATGACCATATTTTTGGCACTTTCATTCCACTTAGTCTGGGTTCAGCTAGAACCCTAAACATAGGATTTATGTAGAGACTCTTCTGTAATCTACCTCCATAACTTCCTAGGTACTCTGATTTTATTTTAAAAAATGTTTATTGTTTTTGTGATCATGATATCTCAACACAATCCTGCTGGGATTGTAGTCACGTGACCATGCTGCTGCAGCTGCGCATCCACAACTTACCAGTTGGTGTAGAAAGACTTGGACATATACTGAAAAATGCAAGGAAAAGGAAACATGATAGGTCAGAACATGGAGTGGGTATCCCTTTATCTGTGCTGGTATGGGGCATAAGAGATGAATTATAAATGGGGATAAACAGCGGTATATGCAGGTACTAAAAACATCAAGTGCCTTTCAGGATGCCACAAGCCAATAGAGTGTGGGGGGGCTCAAAACATGACTTAATATTGTGTGATTTTCATGGGTGAACCACCACTGCCTCACTGGTCTAACATCTTCACCAATTTTTGTAGCTTGGTTAGCACATCAAAGTGGTCTATATATGTGTGGGTGTACATCATTTGTATTGACCTGTAAAATATTCATACACAAGTGATATCACATGAAAATTTGATGGCAGCAGTGCAACACTCACATTGGAACCAAAACACATGTTGCAAGTCTCTAGAGCACTAGAAACTGACTACATGCAAATTTAGTGATCGACCACATAACAAAACCCTAGCCTAAGCATTCAAAATGCAATTGCCCAGGTTTCAAGCCAATCCATCAATAAAACTGTGGAGATATTATGTTTCAAGTATTGGATTTTATTTTGGGACAACCGCCTTAGGTAATGAAAATAAGCGCCCATCCATATGCCCTTGAACTGGGTGGGCGCTTATTATATATATATGTCACATAAATCAAGGTCTAACAGCCACAAAAAGACCAGAGAACTATTTATTTTACTATATTTAGTGTATGCTCATCTCACATACTCTATTTAAACACATGCTAGCACAGATAATAAGGTGCACTGGGCATCATTTTATTCAACAAAACAAACTATAATCTGCCTAGAAATTACTCAAAAAAAATATTCCCAAGATAGAATAGTGTATGAAGAGATATGGCCATATTAGACTGGGGCATTCACAGCATTCCTACAAGAGCATTTCACAAAACACATATATCATCACAACACTAACCCCCTAATTTTGGATCATATAAACAGCATAATTGTCAACTCTCATACATAATCATTCATTTCCCCCCCAAAAAAAACAGTACATAACAAGCTTAATGGTTGATAGAGTCTTACTTCTATGAAGCTTTGCACTTTGCGTAACAGCCTCGAAAACCACGGTGCGCCAATCGAGTTGCTTGGGCCTGTCATAGATGCCCATGATTTCAAAAAAAAATGCACGTTCCACCCAATCCCACGCAAATCCATGGGCCACCTTGGCATGTTGTTGATTGATGTGTTCTTGGATGTTGTCTTTGGCACTACAGGCCTTAGCGCGTTGACCTTGGACCATGTCCCAGCTACAGCTTGCAGTGTTTGACTTCGAATGGGTCTTACGCATACCAGTAGGTCTGTTATATATTGCCATATCATGGATTGTGAGCCTACTGTCTGCATCTTTAGCAACCGTTGGTATGGCTCCAAGTCTCTTGATATCTAATGCCAATTGGTCAACCCGCACGCCGAAGGTTTGTATAACTTAAAGAGTCCTCGAATGGTGTGACCAGGTGAGTGTCAGAATTGTGTCATTCACACAACCTCAGCAAAGGCATAGCATGGCTGACGGATGTGATAAATGGTATAATGTATTCAATGGCAAGCACATAAGCCAGCTGGTGGATGTTCTCTCACAGCCCAGGAAATTTTCACCTTTTTTCTTTCATAGATAGTATTAAGTGCCCATGCATCCAGGCTGCAAATGCATGGACGCTAAATTTGCTACACCTCTACTCGATGTTGTCCATGTGACATCATAGTTATCTTCTTCTGAAGAGTCGCTAGTACCTTTACCGTCCCTAAATTATTAATGTGAGTATTATATTCATGTTCGGTTCATCTTACTTTGTTACATATACTACTGCATCCATGTCCACATCACTCTCGTAATCCTTCATATTGGTTCTAAGTTAATCATGAGTCTTCATGCATCAGCAATCATACTTAATAACCACTCACCATTGTCATCTTTTCCTATTTTCTATGCACCTTTTCTTCCTTGCTCCTATTTTCTTTTCGTATGCATTACTATTGCATTAGAGCATGCATAATGTCCTTGCTTGCAAAAATATATCAGGTTCTTCATCTTCATCGTCTGGGCGTCTATTATCAAAATCTCATCCTCTAGCCCTCAAGCATTACTAACCACTGTCATCATTGAATCCCTCCATGGTTCCTTGGGTGTTTGAAGTCATATTTGAATGCTAAGTGGTTAATTAGACTTCCAAGATATAAAGGAGCACTTGGATAGAAATTGAACTACAAGGTCCTTGTTAGCAAGGCGGTGGCAGTGTCTTGTCCTGTATGTGAGCCTCTTTATGTTGAGCTACGTGTGGTATAAATATACGTGTTGAAGCCGCATGTCTGTCTACTATGTCCCATGCTTCCGAGTATTCTTTCTGTTCTTCGGCTGACATATTGGCTATTAATTCACCAAATCGCCACGGCTCAACGGAACACATGTCTCCATTTTCATCTTGATATTTGATGCTTGATAGAAACATGTTTTGGGTCAATTTTAACATTATTTGGCATGCCTCTCAGGGTGTGTTGACATAACTATGTGGGCAGTCAGTTTATTGTTAAACTATAGTCAGGTTATGTTCGCCTACCCGCAATAAAAGTCTGGCTACAAACGTAGTATGCGCATTTCGTGACATAAGATCATACCCATCAGTAACATAAGTGGCTCTTGTTGACCAAAGTTGATATTTCTTTTTTGGTACATGATGCTCTTGCATTTCCGGGGTTACATACAATATGGCCCCACCGGGAAGTGCGGCGAGTGACTGTCTCACAGACATATTCATCAGGTGTCTTGCTGGGTATTGAATGATGAGTATCCGTGCATTCCACGCAGGTGGTGTTACCCCTGGAGGTGCAGTAGGTGGGGTTCCTCCATGCTATCTCAAGCCTTAAAAACAAAAGTTGATGTTTCTGTCTAAACAAATAAAAACTCCTGCGCGTAACTTTTCAGTATCAGTTTCTGCGATTACATTCTGTTCATACCTAATTCATAGAACATGAAAAGGCCAGGATGATATTCTGCTGGTAGGTGCAAGTGTACCGAGGCGTTGCTGTATCCAGACTCCTCATCATTATTGTCGTTGTGTCTGTTGCCAGATGGACCAAGGTCGGTTATCATTAAGGGTCCATCGTACATTTGGGCCTGCGACATATTGATCTGGCTTTCATAATGGTAGAAGTTATCGTCTTGTGCGATCAATGGTGAATTGACTAGATCTGCCTTGAGCTGCGCTGCATGTTGAACTGATTCTGGGGCAAGCTTCATGGCCGCTACACCGATGGCTGCATACATCTGTGGCGCATTGTGGTCATTTATTTCAAAAGCGCGGGTATATAATGATACTACCGACCTTGAGCATACGGTTCCGCAATTGACGAGCTTTATCATCCGGTAGCTTACTGTTTGCATTCACGCTACTGACGGCTCGTGGTTTTTCCGTGCTCAGACCCTGGTATTGATAGCATCTGGAGCCGTCATCTCTCACTGGTCTAGATCAATGAAAGCTTCGCTCAAAGTGAAAGCCCCCAACGATTTCACCCTTCGTGGTTTTTCTGGGACTGCCATGTTGTCTCTCCTTTTTGGGCCCTAGAAGATCATCTCGCAGCTGCGTTACTTCATCCTTGAATGTAGGAGATATTGCATCAAATAGTCTTCCATCCGAAACCCATAGCTGGATGACATCATCGCATGGGTCTGTGTGATCTGCGTCCCTATAAATGACTTGTTCACCCATCGTTCATTTAATATCACATACCTTTCTTTTGCGTGAAAATGGCTTGCTACAGCAAGAGTTGCAATTCACCCTGTTGCTTCAAGTAATCTTCGAATCTTCCGACTATTTTTCGATCCTTTGCATGCTTTAGAAGAGCCAGTTGCGCTTCGGGAGATGTATCGGCTTCATAGACGACTGGCTTGCTATGTGGCCAAAGCGGATGATTATTATATTGGCAGAATTTAGGAAGTAATGGATCACGAGATGATAAGTCAACAGGCTCCTGAAGCCATTCCTCTCCGAATGCACCTGGGACACTGTGACAAGTCATCGCTACCTTAGGCGTTTGATTGGACAATTTTCGGGCACGATTACTCATCTCGTTTGTTGGTATCTCTTGCCTTAAGGCCTTTGTAATGATATTGGCATTCATGTGCTCCTGTCATGAGTGAGTTTTGGCCGATGAAGCCTGATAACGTATCTGGTACAAAACATCCGAAATATTGTATACAATTGGTTCTTGTGGGCCATAAAACAGAGTTTGAATCTCATTTATCCCTCCCCTCTCATCTGCTTCTAATTGTACATTTCCTCGCGTCCTAAAGGCCTTGATGTCGCACAACGTCGTTTTCTTCTGCATCTGGACCTCCAATTCGCTACTTAGGTATGTCCTTTTGCCCTGTCTAATTGAGAGCAGATCTTTATGTCTTGCAATAAGGATTGATGACTCTTATCTGCGTTGAGGCATGCATGTGCACACACTGAGCAAGCCCAGGGTGAGTGCAGGATGGATGACATAGACGAGGGCGACTTACCACGGTTTTGTCGGTCCTCTTTGCATCATCCTGTCAAGGTGCCTTTCCTTGTGATGTATACCGATTGATTCGGATCTTACTGGCCCGTCAGGTGCGCACTTGGAACCATATGGACTTCTGTCAGGTGTGCCATTATAACCATATGGACATAATGATGTAGACGGGAGCGACTTACCACGGTTTTGTCACCCTCGTTTGCATCATAGACATTCCGATCCTTGTGCCGCACGAGCGCTTCATCCCATAAGTCGTTAGTACTCTATCGGAAATGGATCAGCACGGCACATGAGCATATCAGTGCAGCTTACCCCTTCTGGGTGGCATTGTGAGATTGACATGCGATATTGATTAAGGGTCGAGGGTGGAGGACTCTAGATGGCCGTTTTGGTTTTGCTCAACGAACACCACGCAACTGTCACACTGAGAGACATTAACATGGCATCGCTGATATCTGTGAAAGGTACTTACCTCGATTTATTCAAGTCGTCCTCATCGTATATTGAAGGCTTCTTTTGGGTGTTGGACTTCGGTGAGTGCATTGCGTGTGCTAGATGAATGAGAACGACTTACTACAATAAGGGTTAGGATAGGGACCGCAATATCTACTACTTCCGTGGACTGTCGATATGTATATACTATAGCAACAAAAAAAAATGTTAGTACATTTTTTATTTTTTTAGACACACCGGTTGGACTGATGGCAACTTACTATTATACTATTAGGCCTATCCGTTTTTTTATTATTTCTTCTTTTGGTTTTTGTTTTGAAAAGGGGATAGGGCGATTTCAGAACGGTGGAGTATTGGCACATAGAAGTTCCATCCTATCGCTGGTTGACTCAGTCAAACCAAGCGAGTTTGGATGGTCCAAAGTACCATCCGTTGACGCAGTCAAACAGACAATGCAATGAAGAGGAACAGAGGAATGAGGAGTGGGTGGTGAACTTGACAATGTGGCCGCTTCTTGTGACTGTCACTGGTCACATTGGCATCCCAATATTGGACCGTGATACGAATGATGTAAGATATTTTGTGATAAGATAGTGTGATATCTTATCACAAAATATTCGGGTGTTGCCGTGATTCATCATTGTCGGCCTCGGACCTTTTTTTTCATGTTACGTGCACTTAATTTAGCAACACCTTTCATTGGCACTCCACATTGCCACCACATGTCCACTTCCTCTTCTAGTACGCTCACCCCACCCCCTCCTTCCCCTCCTCTCTCCCCTCATTGCGAGCGACGACGGTTGACTTAATGTCACCATTGTCATTGTCTATCCCCCAGAATGACTTGTCTTCTGGGGGACATTCGTCTTCTCGACGCCGAAGGACCGGTTCACCTCCCTCTCGATCCCCATTACCGTCGGGTACCTCTGCGCCAGAACCTTCGTCTTGAGTTACACTGCTACTCCCTAATTCCTCTGCTGCCAATTTACTTTGATGAATGCCCATGGATATTTCTACTCCCAAGCGGGCCAAGAGGGCAGTGCAATGGCTTTGGGATATCCCAGCGGCAACATTGAATGTTTCTGCCCCGTCTGCAGGTAGCTCACGCGGGGATTCATTGGGTGCAAAAAGTGAGTTTGAATCTACGTGTATTTGTGCAGTATTATTGATGCATTTGTAGCTTCTACCGTAAATGCTGGCGATATTATTGACTGCGTTCCACGATCCCAATCACCCACACTAACCATTCCCCATCCGGACGATCCTGAAAGTCCGGAATTTTGGGGGAGGGAGATTCCGCCGACTCCACCAAAACGGACATATGTGGATTTAGACCGCAACGACATGCCGGCCTGGTTACACAAGGTGGAGGCGAAGTGCCAAGGTTGGGGCAATGGCGTCGGCATGTATTTTTGTTTTTCAATTTCCTTCTGTATAACTGACCTTCAAACGATCTTTGTCTTTCAGTGTCTCACTTCTTAATCAAAAAATGGGCAATTCGTAATTTCAGCACAAAAGATTGTTATTGCATAATGACGCCCAATGTAGAATATATACCGGAGCAACCTGCGTTAAGTGGAGTCCCTGAGATCATGAACGATGGTCTTTTGGGCCTATACGAGTGGATGATGCACCCGTGCAACTTTCTGCTGCATCGGCCTCATGAGGCGTTTATCATGCTGCCTAACTCTGACAATTTGAAATCGTCGATACTCTCGCATCCATTGCATCGAACTGACATGATATTCCTGCCTAATAACCCCGTGGGCCGCTTACACAATGGAATACGAGGTGATGTGGAGCGTATTTTCAAATTCGTTGGCAATCAGCTTGTACGGCCATGGCAGATGATGTATAATGGACGTTTACTTCCACGCGATACTAGACACCACCCCGCTGTCACTTATCACGCACTCATGAAACAATCTATGCTGTGGCCTTATGCCATCATGATCTGGAGACAATTTCAACACTCTTGTGTCGATTTGATTGTGTTTTGTGACTACCATGAAGCTTCCGATAGCATTAGAACACATTTATTACCCGCTCAGACCGCTTGTACAAAATTCAGGGGTGCCTTTAGTCCTGATCCTAATGTCATTAAACTATTGGCATGTCTTGGAGCGCCTGCAGTTCACGTGCGCATTCTGGATGAATCACCCCCCTTGGAGAGCAAGGTTCAGCTTCGATCATGGACCGTGTTCGAAGGGTTTCATGTGCCAGTTGCCAAAGGGGAAGATTGGTGCATGCCTGAACTTTTTATCGATATGTTTGAGTCCACGGCTTGAATACAGGCGCCACCCACACTGGTTCCAGATGTAGACGGATTTGCGTCTTTCCTGGATGTCGATGAATCTAATTTGCTTTTCTCTTCTTGTGAAAGGGGTGTAACTGGAGGCCTGGGCGTGGACTCCGATCGTATGGACATTGATTCACCTCTGAGGCCACCACCTTATGATATATCAGTGGTGGGGTCTGACAGCATCAATTTCTATAATTTTGAAGACATGGGTCAAGAGGATGGATTAGAAGCAGGGGAAGCACATGAACATTCAGACTACGAAGTTGACATTGGGGCTTTCGATGAAGAAATGTTCCGCAAACAACCTCGGGCTCATCCTGTGGATTTCGTGTGGTGGGATGAAGGCGATATGGATCCTGGACTGTCGACATCCTCGTCTTCCCGCAAGCGACGATGCTCCCCTTCTCTTCTTGAACAAACCCCTGTCACTAAGAGTATATTCTCAATGTCTGGATTCAGAGTGGCACCAGCGGTTTCTTACCCCAGTGGCTATGGATCTTCAAGGGCCGGAACTCGTAAGGATGTGACGTACGAGCATATGAACACAGTGCCACAAGAAAACCTATCGTCCAAAAGACACAGTAAGTATTGATTCTATAATCGTCGTTTGTTTTATATTAAGTTTCATCGATAGAAGAGCTTCCTGCTGGTACTGTGCGTCATCAACAAACTCGGTCAAGTAGTCAGGAACCCGTCTTCATCCCCAAAGGATTCGAAGAGACGGACGCACGAATTTTGAGGGGCGAGTGGCCTCCGGAATTTCTTGTTACATGGGTGGTCACTCCCGTTGAACAATGGGAACAAGCACACAATTCTGTTTGTTTGTCTGAGTCCAGACAGATCAAATTGTTCAACGATCCCACTCAGCGACTGTGTGTCAATCCTAAGGTGGTTACGTTTGCGCCGCCACCTCATATATTCTATAATAAAGTATGCCTGTCTGCAATGATATATAATTGGCTCCTCATCCGGGACGCCATCATCCATTCTTTTGATGCCAATCCTTTGGACTTGAAATCGGCCCATCATCTCCTAAATTCTGAATGTTGGCGTCATTCTTTGTCTGGCATATTACCTGCCGATTTGCAAGCTTTGGCCATCGAATCTCTTCACATAGCTCCCGTGCTGTTGGTTCTTCCAAACAAACCATTTCCTTTAGTCTGGCAAAACTGGCACGTGGCTGATATGGAGACATTGACGTCCGATGACCTTCTAGCCTTAGTGGTTTGGGAACTCAACGAGATATTATTTATGTTTGGGTTTATACTATTGGATGAAACAATTTCCAATGCTGCTACACCTGTCAGCACTCATCGTATGCGTCGCGAAGCCTTTTTGAAGAGTTACAACATGCGACTTGATCTTGTGCCAACATACAAGTACCGCGAGTGAGCGATCAAATCAACGGATGATCTTTGGACTAATTGCATTGGTTTTGTGAAAGTGTTTGGTCAAATCATGCGGGATTGGCCAGAATTTCCTAGACATCGTAAGGATTTCAGCAGGATTGCATCCTTAAACAAGCAATCATTCTTGAAAATTGAAGAGGAATTAATCTGCTTTTTTTATAAGAAATTACGCTGATTATTACCGTCGCCATCCTAACCTGCCCAGCATGTGTCTGCACATGCAAATGCCTGTTTTGTACCCATCGTTCACTCTGTAGCCTTAACTCCGTCTATTTTCCATGTCTTTTTTTTTTTTTTTTCTTTTCTTCTTCCCTTCTGACTTCAATTCGAACCATGACTTGCAAATGCCCATTTACTTTGTAGCATCAAATCCACACCATTGGCATCCTATAGCTTGTATTTTTTTTTTTTGTGATTTTGATTTGAAAAATGCAATGCAAATGCCCATTTACTCTGTAGCATTAACCCCATCGGGTGACCATAGCTTTTTTCTTTTCTTCTGGTCTTACCAATTTCTTCTATTCTTTATACTGTGGTCTAAATTTTTAATTTTCAATGTCAACAGAATATCCGCTCCTTTCAATCCTATTCACATCAATCCTAATTTCTCCAACTATGCCTTTCTACCAAGGATGGTTACGCATGGCTTATGGTTCAGTGCAGCCACCCCTAAATATGTGGAACATATGGTGGGAAAGGATCACTGGCAAAGGGCGCTGTTGTAAGTTTCCACATAGTTTGTTAGCGAGAAATGTACTGAAGTTGCCCCGTAAGTTGGATTTGTTGGTATGGTTCTTCTTGGTGACAATCTATGGGTTACGCTCAAGCACATCGATATGCGAGATGGCAATCATGTTGTTAAAGTGGAGACAGTCAACAGTCCTGCAAGATACCACTGCAGTTGCCCGACCCACAAATGTGTACGTCTTCGCCAGACAAGGATCCCACGATCCAGAGGTGGGCATGGAGTTGTATGCTAAATTTTCAGCCGCTCGTGCTGTCTGGGAGAACACTAATGCGCATTTGCATGCCGTCTATGGATTTTCGAACGTTGATATCATAAAGAACAATCCAAGAAGCAAAAATGACTATTTTGGAGGTGTCACTATCCGTCAAAGGTACATGGATATGACTTGCGATACCACGGACAAATATGGCAGCATAAAGACCCTCTCTTTTTTTTTTGCCAACACCCTGCTTCCATACCCTTTCTCGTCCCACTGGACTTCTCTTTCGCCACCCAATTCACTCAAATTGCCTTGGTTGTCACTGAAAAGGCTGCATTTGATGATATGAGATCAAAAGGTTTGGTTGTTGATGGATGTGCATTTGCTGGCCACTCCATTCACTGGCGGCTGTCGTGGAGTGCTTATTATTGTGGCACTTGTTTTGAGTTGAACCATCCATTGAATTGTACATGAGTATGACTTTTATATATTTGCTGTAAACACACTAGGGTAAGAGTCGTACTTAGTGTATCAATAACACTGCATGATAATAATAATAATGAAAAGGTGATGTCAATTAGTTTTACATTCAAACACCGACACGTCATTATATTCAAAACTATATGCATCATCTCCTTTACTAGCATTGTATTTGAACCAATTCTTCATTTGATTTCATTTTCGAATGACCCCATGCTTCTACTACCATAGCTTGCTTATTCATAAAGTTTCGGAAGTCTCTGGTGAAAATTGTTTGATATACAACCAAATATCTTCAAACATAAGTAAGTTGACTTTCTTCTCTTGATCCTCAAGTCCTTCCTATTTGTGAAACTTCAACACCCTGCTGTCCAACACTTTTACAGTTAGGTCCTTATTACTTGTGTTTTATCTTGGAGCGTTAATTGATTTTTAGGCCTCATGTATGTATTTTGAGGTCTGAAATGACTTGGTCTTTCAGAGGTGGAACATTGTTATTTGGATTGACAAGGTCATCCATGTATACTTTGACTGCAGAATGTCTATTGGTAAGAGTATATCCATTCTGATACATCCATTCTCCATGGATAGTCTTTTGTATTCTGCACTATTAATTTCCCTCGTAGAATATTATTCTGGGTTTCCTTTTTCTCTCTTTTTTCTTTCTTTTTTCTTT
>MU134854.1:2874-14790 GCA_015039355.1 Ramaria rubella | reverse complement strand
TGGTCATATTGTTCCATTTTGAATTCTTTGACATGAATCTCACCATGTGCGTGATGTGCGAATTGCACTGCATAGGTGTCAGATCTTCAAACTCATCTTCCAACAATTTACCTGATAACATGAAGAGGGGGTCGTATGATATGCTTTTCTACTGTTAGATGCATGAACTTACTATATTTTTCCATTTTCAAGTTCAACCATAATTGAAGCCTCCATGATACAAGGTGAAGATGGAAGTGGAAATGAATGAGGAGTGATATTTTTGAAAGGACGCTGGATGGGCAAGGATTATACAACAAGCTTCAGAAATGGGTCTGTTACTAACTTAAGCACTCTTTTCTATCACGCCACTTGTGATTTATTTATTTTTTCTTTTTCCTTCTTATTTTAACTTTCTCCACGGTCATAGCAACGTTCAGTTAAAGGAAACTGATCTATATAGAAATAATAATAATAATGGCATTATCTATGGCCGTTGGTCAGCCAATGGTAAGTCTATTTTAGTTTAGGTTGTATGGTCTTCTCAGGGTTGGGGATGCGCATACACATTAACCCATGTGGACTAGTATTTTGACTCTTGCGCCACATGTTTTATTTTTTTGCATTCTTTTTCTTTCCATATATTTTGCCTGTCCATTAAATTCCACAGCATTGCCACTAGAGCTCCATCAGCCAGGTGTGTTTATTTTGTGTATTTCTTGCAAGCACTTTCTCCTTCATTTTTATTTTTAGCAGGAGATTCTTTACGACTCAATCTGTGGGTTTCACACATTATCCCAAAAGACTGATGACAGCAGCATTTATCACACTGGCAACAATTGCTCGTTTCCTTGTCTATAGTGCTATATGTTTAGTATCATGTCTTAGCAGGGTTCCTCCGACCCAAGTGTTAATAGCCTGGCAACCAGATCGTATGGTCAGATAGACGAATCCCAGGTTTCCTATAGGCGTTTTGGGTCAAGCGCTTTATTCACTTTGACAAATAAATTGACCAGAGGATCGGCAGGTTATTTTCAAGCCCCATTATGCATAGTTCAAGATCTACATAGTGATCTATAATTATTTAGAGCTTTTAAATGGTTTTCTGACTAGCTGTTTGTTTGCTTCAAGTCTTTCTTCTTATGGTAGGTCATTTGAATGCAATATCTGGCATCCATGTCTTACTAGGCTTTTCTGATATTATCACATAGTATAATGGTATTGTGTAGGCTGTTTTCTTCTCTTTTGCCAAAAAAGTATCAAAATGGTTAGATCTTATGCAAATGATAGGCGGAAAACTTCCTTTGTATTCTCATGGAGGATCAAGGCCCGCACTTTGTTAATCTTTGTCCCTTTTGATATCTATCTATTGACTGATTTTAAAATATATTTTTTTCCATATACAAGGACAGTTTATTCATCTTGATTTGTCTGTCATTTCATGCTCATTTTTTACGCCGGCTTTCAGAACCGTTATGAGGGCCTTTAACATCAACTTATCAAGTTAGGTATGAAAATAATCAGGATTCTTAATACAAGGTTGGCCTTCAAGTGTCATATTTGATGCAGACGGACTTGTCTGGCTGAAAAGATCGCTTAAAAAAAATTTTATGAACCACATATACAGTATGACCCCATTTCTTGGGGATACTCTAGAAGATCTATGATCTATCTAGTAGCATTAGGCAACAGTCCACATGTGCTCCATTTGCAAATGAGCGGCCTTGGCATAAATATATATACATATTGTAAGGAGTATGGTAAGGCTGAAAAGCAAGCATATTTGAAAATAATCAAAAAAACCAAACATTCAATGTGTGCGTCATAATCGTTATTCTTGGTTATATAATGTTACCTTATTTCATATAAAGTATCAGACGTTTGGGCGGCGAACGATAGCCCATAGACACTCTAAGGGAACCCCAACTCCAAATCAATACTCCTCCTGTTCGTTGCTTTATCTCGCCCAACTGCTGTTTCTAATAGCTCCAAGACAAACGTCTCAAAGAATAGCTAATTTTAAACCATCCCAAAGGCACATATTTTATTTCCTTCCCCATGCGCATCTTCTTTCAGCCTACCTCTCTACCCCTGCTAAGCCTATGACCCTCTCATTCCTTGCTAACTATTCATGGTTGCGTGGCAATTTTATTTTACAGACGTCCTGCCCTAAACATATCACCCAAGCGCACTCGTTCCTCTGCTTTGGCATCTCCAATCAAGATGTTGGAGGAAAAGTGAGTTTCTTTGTTATTATACATATATTATATAGCGGACTCAATGATTATACAGCACTAGGGGTACAAGAATACAAGCAATTGTGGGAGATGGAGCCAACCTTGCTGATGGCATCTCTCCTATGTGTGACTTGGAATCTGCATCTCAATTATTGAAGTGAGCCTCTACATTTTTCGTTGTTTGTTGTCTAATTTTTATTTCTTATTAAAAAGATGAAAAACCTCTCAAGCCAGGTATGCCTTAGATTTCATTTCTTGTTATATAACCTGAGATTACAATTATTATAGTGGCCAGGTGGAAGAGCCATGGTATCTTTGATATTCTTAGTCTTTTCTTTCTTACAAGTGAAAAAATGAAATTGTATAGTACTCCAGTGCGTGGTATGAAAAGGATTCGAAGCCCTACATGAGATGGTCATTCTTTACGAAGACAGTGAGTACTTGCATCTGCATTATTCCATCTTGACTTACCAGAAGTCCAGGTGTGTGCGAACTGAATTACCGTCGGGTTCTAGTCCAACATTAATTGGAGATACCCCCCCTTCTAAAAGTACGAGGTATGTAATTGATAATATATTTATAAAGCATGAACTCACCTATATCAAGGTCACGAAAACCCTCTTTGGCAGTGGATGTAAGAGTAAAATTAAATACTAGTTCTCATCTGAGGGCCATTAATCAACTCTCCCAGACATTTCATCCCTCTGCCATAGATTGTCTCTCTGCAGCCACTGGCTCACATGGTAGCAGAGTCCGTTCAGTTCCCCTTAAATATATACCAACAGTGGTTGTACCAACCAGAAGTCAGTCACGAGCCACAAAAAAGTAAGTACTTCTTTTAAATTTGATGGTAACATTTGGGCTGACTTTGTTTAGTTTGTCAGACAATGTGCCACTGACAATCAAATCTCAACGCCAGAAATCTGGGCAAATTGCTGAGTAAATATGTATTCCCGATACTCTCCCGATTCACTCATACTATACTATTTATTCCTTTCTAGGATGACATCTGAAGAATCCGAGGAAGATGTTGGAAGCCTGGCTGATTTTATTGTTGACGATGAATTGGATGAAGACGAAACAAGCGATGTTGTCGACAATGATAAGGTTAACCATTGTGGCTCTACAAAAGATGCTCAAGAAGAATATATAGATGAAGAGGTTGAAGATTTTGGACTCAATGCCGAGGTTACAGGTCAAGAAGAGGATATGAAAGAAGATACTCGCGTTTTGGAATCTGATAGTGAGGATGAACACTCTGCAGCAAGCATGATCTTATGTCAAAAGAGATGCAAGGGGAAAGGAAGTGTTGTTGAAGACACAGAAGATAATGCAGACAGTCATGGAGAATATGGAACTAAAGCGTAAATTTTTATTTTTATTTTTTTCAACAGACTTAACACCTTGCTGCCAGCCATAGCAAACATCCGACTAAAAGCCATACTACTAAAGAGGGAGATGTACTAGAGGAATCAATTCCCCCTCTCCCTCTGGTGTCTTTGTAAGTTAAACTAACTCTATTTCATTTGCTTTCCATTGACGTCATGTTCGAGCACTCCGGCCATGAAAAAGTAATAACTTTTTGGCTTTTCTTGACAATTTAAATTAACAAAATGGTAATACAGAGTGCTTCCACAGCAAAATATCAAGCCTCTGGCCTCTCAGGATGAAGTGGAACTAGATTCTGAAACCGAGCTGCCTATCCGAAAACAAGTGTACCACTAGTAAGTGCTGGTTGAATTATTGCCATTCTATGTCTCATTTCCTTTTTTAGTGTTGAAATGGATAAGGCTATAAAAGATTGGCACAAAGATGAACCTCAATCATGTGCGGTGCTAAAGACAAAGATGCCTGGAACTGGATCACTTTATCAATACGCACCGAAGTTCCATCAGTGAGATATTTTTAAAAATTCTATGAATTTCACTAAAGAACTTTAAGTCCTGCACATGCTGAGCTCAAGCATCCCTTAAAACTTTTCACTTGGAGTGATCTGCAAGACATGAGCTATGATATTAAGTGAGTAGATAAAATCAAATAAAATTTATCAATGACATTTTTTTTGTATGCTGATTTATTAAATAAATTAGATATATCAAAACTGCATTTCTCAAAAATCCAGTTTTGGGGAAAAACCTATTTCTCCTTTCACAATGCGCACCCTCCTATTTTGCCTTTCAAGCTTCCAACCGGTCTCGATGTTCTTATCTAACTATAAAAGATTCTATTGATTCTGGACCGATTTGCTGCATCATGGTGGGGATTGTTCAGGAATGTCATTTGATGGGAGAAGAACACACCACGGTATTCCAAAATATGGATCATCATTGCAAGCAGATAATTTTGAGTCCACTGCATGATGACTTCCTACACCAAGCTGCTCTCATAAATGTTGTCTTTGGAAGAGAACAAATGCTCTTTAATATTTGGAATTTTGGTCTCACATTTGGTACATCCATGGTTCCCGGTAAGCTTTCAAACAAAACCAATATAAATCTTGACAGGTTGTTATATTAACTTGACTCTTGCTAAGTTCAAAACATGCAAGGCTATGGCACCCTTTGGACATCATCAAACCTTTTGATATCTCCTCAAAAAGTCCAATGTGATAATTACCCTTGGTCTCTGAGTCATCCTGGAAATGAAGACTGTATGTTACTTTCATAAATTAAATAAACGTGGATTTCTTTCTTTATTTATTCATTTACAGTGCCTGTGTTTGATGGTAGACAGGGTGTGGATTGGACAAATCTTTGGCAAACACCATTGTGTAGTGAAGACATACCTGCAACGTTGTTTGCAATGGTTGGTTTTACCGTCAATTCATATCCTAAACAAGAAAAGGATCTTCTGTCCAATCTGACTGCAGGATTCAACGTTCAATTTGCAGTGTGGTTTCAATTGAAATCTCCAGTCATCGTTTCCAAAAAAAAACAAAAACCTTTCTTTCTCATTCTTAATACAATGAAAATGTAAAATATTATTGTTTCACTATTTACACTCTGTCTGGTTATTTATTTAATGATTCTCAACAAATTTAATCGTTGCTATAACCTTTACATTTGTAGTAAGGATGTCATTGTTATACCATTTAATCATTCCCTTGAGTAGTTTTCAGTTTGTGAATTTTTACCTTTCTCAGCCCATTTCATTTGGATATATGTTATAGTTTTATTTTTTCAATTTGGCATTAGAATCTAGCGACAATTGTCCACACAGGATTTCCTTTTCCAAATTCCGCCCTCCTCCCATCGCCTAAAAATGGAACAAACAAAAATATCAACCTCAAACCAAAACTAAAAAAAAAAGGGTGCAGGAACCAAAGGCATACATGGTGAAAGATCTATTTGGCAATCAGGGCAAGAACCAAATTACCTTGTTTATTCAAACTTACATAATTGCATCTTTGAACCGGGATTCCCTTCCTTTTGATCTCATCCATGACTATCTACCACCTTCCACCCTGCCATGGTTATCCTCAATGTAGGCCTCCCACCGTTACCCAGCATTACTCTTGTCGAATGGTGTTGTTTCAATACCAAAGTATCATCACATGTGAAACATCACATTTTGGAAACACAAGTTTGCATAATGGCCATATCAAATTATATAATGAATGTTACTGTTCATTCTGGTCGGATAAGATGCATTATCATTTGGGTTGATATGGCTTCACGTCAAAACCAGGACATCTTACCTTTTCCTTCCTTGGTGTATTACGTAAGTTCATGATATATATATATTGTTGTCACCAATTTAAATTGAAAACTTCACTTACGTCTTGTGAACCTGTTTCATTCAGTATTCTGGCCCTCTATGTCTATGTGAGTTGGTGCCATCATTGGTTTTAATGTTATTAATATATAACACTGGATGTTCAGCTCCAACTTTCAACAATATTGCATTGATCCTCATAATTTACATGTCAAAAAATTGCCACAGGAGTACATACTATATGTTACTCTCAGCCTTGGATTGAGCATAGATGGATGGGGGAC
This sequence comes from Ramaria rubella, assembly GCA_015039355.1. Taxonomy (NCBI): domain Eukaryota; kingdom Fungi; phylum Basidiomycota; class Agaricomycetes; order Gomphales; family Gomphaceae; genus Ramaria; species Ramaria rubella. The sequence goes on along the minus strand of MU134854.1, from coordinate 8,576 downwards.
AGAGCTCAAACATATATGTTTATTCCCCCAAAGTTTGAGCATCGACGGATAGGGGCCGTAGCTCAAACAAATACGTTCACACCCCCGTCACCACAATTACCATTTTTCCCAATGTCATCCTCAGACATATCCAGGAAAAGTCCTTTGGATATGTTTGATCTTGAGAACACGCAATATACTATGCATTTTAATATCAAATATGGCAATACAACCTCTGATGATGGCCTATGGAAGAGCCCCTGGAAAATGCTATCTATATTCCTACATCAGGTAAACACATTTGGTATTTTGATTATGATACTAATTATCTCTAAAATGCTGATCCCGGTAAACTGCACTTCCACCCATATATGTGTTCGGTTCCCTCTACACGAAGACCTCGTTCTGGGCAGAAGTCACGCATAATAAGGCGTAAAGATAAAAAAAAACAATGTCATCCCGTTCGGGCGGATGATCGATACCAGCTACCCGCTATAAATGGTTCCATACCAGGGAGGTGGCTAGCTTACCATACGGATAGACCAAGGGGAGGTCACTGCATATTAGCAAGACGCCGTTTAGAGACTGAAACGACAGCTGCTAACAAAGGACCGTACAGAGCCGCACCCAAGATCATGGACGAGTGACCAGATAGCGTGCGAGAGCGCGATATACACAGCAGTAAGTCCAGACCTCAGTCCATGTTATACCTCCAAGCGAACGTAGCCTATCAACAAAGGTATCAGTAGTATGCACTCAAATTTCAGATAAAAAAAGCTACAGCGTCAGTAAACATCGCAGTTCAGAGCAAAGTGCCCCGTATGACTAACTCAACTTGTGATGAAATGGAATCGACATGACCGCGGCACAGTCGTGGCCTCGTCCTTGCTCGACTGCATCTGTGTCCGTAACGGACGGCAGTGGGGGTGGATGCATCGTCCCGTTGGCGATAGACGGATACCGGTATACTGTGAACGTCACTGAGTTCACTGTGTGCGGGACGCCGTCGACGAGCTCGTATACCCGATAAAGGTGTGCGACACGTGGAAAAAAAAAGCTCAGCAGTTTCCGTTCAGCTAAGCAACTCGACGACAAATAAACGTCTATATAACTGAAAAAAACTGAAAAGTCGTATTCACGACAGAAAGGGGTAGCGATGGTGGTAGAGCGTGAGGTATGAGGGGCGGAGCAAGGGGCTGCCGGAGGCGCTGGAGGAATTTGTTGCGAGTGTTTGTGAGAGAACGGTGGGAGTAGGAGACCGCTGTAACGGTAGGACGTGTAAGGGGGTAGGTTGGAACGTCTGGAGAGGGAGGTCGAGGATTGGGTCACCAGTGGCAGCCGAGGGTGAACGGGATGCGCTATCAAGAGCCAGGGCATTACCATAGACGAGGCTACTTGTGTGTCGTCTCAGGTCTAACTGGTGCCCCTCCTTTGGGTTATAGTGGTCAACGTGCGTACTCCGGTCACTGGAACGTCACTCGCACTAACTAAGTGAATAGTTGTCATGTTCGGTCTACTGTCCAGGTGGAGTCCATACACGCTGCTCGCGGTACCCGGACACGAGCGTTGATGCGGCAGCCGTCCTGAGTACCACGAGTGTCGATTCTGGGTTTGCCATGCCACCATTTGATACAGTACAGCGATAGCTGCGGTCCCTGCAATTCGACCTTCTGTGCCTGTGTAGGAGGTATAAGTGCCTGAGTCTGAACCTTGGGTTCGGAGTTGGGGTTCTGAAACGAAATCTTCCCAGACGATACACACTGTTACGACCTCAATATAATACGATTAATGATTGCACTACATCCGCGTCAATCCCGGTAACATGTACATAGTGGGAAGCAGTGTTCGGTTATTCATATATTCAAAGATGTTACTCCGTGGACCGTCTGACACTCAAGGTAGAGTAGCAGCAAAACCTTATTGCATGTAAGTTAGTGTACACTTAGCAGTATCGTACTAGGTTTCTAACAACTGCACACTGAGATCAACCCCCTGCTGTTTGTGTTGCAAACGCCGTAGAGGAGTACGGCGATACGAAAGACCTGAGTTAGTCGGGTGGCCCTTCTTCAGTGAGGGATGGGAAGAGGAGATGTTGCTCACACCGGACTCCGACATGCTACGGTAATGATGTCTGTGGGTACTTATGATGGACAAAGGTTGAGGAACGTACGGAACAGAAACCAGGTCGGGATGGTACACGAGTAAGTGAAGGAAGACCGTAATGCACAGTGCCTTGAGTCCGTTTCAGAGGCAAGCACCGTACACCCCTTGGATGCTACCACCACGCAGGAGTGTTGAGGATCGAGGAGTTCTACAAACTCCCCATAATTGTATCTCAAACGTAGCGTCGTCTATAAGTTAACTAGCTCGTTCCTCCGGATCTCTTCGATGCATGTCACTTGTTTCGTCCATTACAGCGAGACCTGCTGACCCTGGAGTTCGACCTCCTGTGTCTGCGTAGCAGGCATAGATGTCTGAAACTGACCCTGTTCAGATTTGGCGTTTAGTACAAGGATTGAACGCGAGAGAGTCTTATCCGTGGTCGTGCTACGAGACGTCTATAGGGATGTACTGTCTAGAAAGGTGTACTAAGTGTCATAAAGGTCGAGAAGTAGGGATCAGAGGAAATCATTGCTCAACTATTGACTACTAAACTGTTCGGTTCAGGTTCGACAAAAGAGGTAACGCGTTCCGTTTCACTTGAAAAGTCTACGTACGGTCTACCGACCACATAACCTAATACTACCACGTCCCTACCAATGTACTCACTCAGTAAGCTACCATATATCTTTAGGTTAGATTTACCAACAAGCACACTGGATTCTCTTTCCTGTTAGGGCTGTTGAAGTCAATGTTCGTGCTACGATTTGTAAGATCATATAAGTAAGAATAATAATAGGCTGAGACCTCTCTTCCCACAAAACAAGAGTTCGTGAACCTTCAAGCGTAGTGACGATGTGAGGTGATTAACATCCGGATAAAACGAATAATATAAAAAAGTTCAAGTGTAGACTGAAATTTAAAGTTCGGAGTTGAAGTTGAGCTTCTATGTTCACGCATGACAGATGAAAACGTCCAACTCGTGAACTGGGCCTTCGCTTTCTGGTTCTGAGTTCGAACCTCTACCCAAGATTCTCGTACCAGTTGAGGTACGATACGACTAGCATCGGGGACACAGCACTTGTCTGTGTCTTGTGTGTTCTTGGAAGTCTAAGTGTGACGTAGCTTGTCTTGGTACATGTTGCCGGACAGGTTGGTAGTAAAACAGTGGGGTGTTTAATGAGGGGGACGTTGCGCATATGTGCGTTATCGTCGTGTTTTTCACTATAGGAAGGGTGGTAGACCGCTGGAATTCCAAATAGGATGTAGTATCGTATGTCAAAAGTCCTATTGGGTCTAATTTTGTAGATTTGATATAAACCCTATATAGATCGTATAAGGGTCAGCGGCTAGGGAGTCTTGTATTCTATCGGTCCTATAGGATGTACCGGGTAACTCAGATCTGTTGTTCTGTCCTTCTGTGTATCCAGTTTATAGAGTCCTATAGCTCTACTCTGTTTCTTGTTATAATGACCCCAATCCTATGGACTGACAACACAGATTAACATCAGTTCTGAACCTATCAATTACACTTTTAATATTGTGTTATGAGATCGGCAAACACTTCGAAGTTTTCGTAACAAATAGAAGAATCTTGTTACCAAGAACTAGTCCCGTTGGACGCCCGTTGGGTACGGTCGTAAGTTTCAGATAAACCTTTTTTATGGACGTTCATGTCGGTAGTCTTTGATAAACGCTCGTGCGAGGAGTTCGGAGAGACGCACTACGTTGTAAAATAGAGTCTCCGAAGAAAACATTGACGTTTCTACAGACGTGCACACACTCGACAGTCTCGGCCATCATCCTCATATTCATCACTCGAGTGAAAAATTCCGGAGAATCGTCTCGGACACCGAGTGGATCGTGTATACCGTACGCACGGACGCACACGACGGGGTCCTGACGGTAAACAGCAGACACCACCGCCAAGTTTAAGACCCCGGTAACCCCCAGGAGTAAGTTTGGTTGTATCCCTATATTACACATACGGTTACCTTGTAGACAAAATGTGGTGGGAAGTATTGAGGGTGTAGGGGGTGTAAAGGGGACAAAGGTCCCCGGTATACCACCAAGACCCGACAACACCTCCCGACACCGCCGTCGAAAGTCAGTACGTGGTGATATTCCCGTTGGAGGTCCTCGTCACCTTATAGTGTGACTCGTGACCGTCTACCCTTAGGTTTCATATATTCGTGTTCCCTCCGATATCTGTTCCTATGTATGGACCGTATACCCTTAGGTTTCTCTTTTCGGATTCCTGAGGGTGACGGTTCCGTCGATGATTGATTCCTTTACGAGACTGTAAAATTTTACCTTCAGTGCACTGGATACTACATCGGGTCCACCTAAGGTTGAACGTGTGCATTAACCCGCGAATTTAACGCTTATCTTCGCGGTCGACATCTTCACTCATCCTACCTCCTCCCCTCCCTCCCTTACCCTTATAATCTATCCTTGTTGTCCCTCTTTTATCTCTATTTTCCCTTTACCCCTGTCTTCTCCACTTGTACTTATTCTCTTCCTCTTATCTCTTCCTCTTATCTCTTCCTCTTATACTCCCCAAGGGGAATGTCGGTGGCGACCTCACGCACCTACAACGTCGTGTGACACACGCTGAGTGCACGTCAGGTCTTGTGGAACCCCTGGAAATTGTCCAGGGTACCGTACCTACGTTCGGTAGGGTCCAGGAAACGTAGTAGGGACGTTCAACCCGTCACACCTACACCTACACCACAGTCACCGTCACTATGTGGTAGTAGACCGGTCTCTCCCGGTACGTGTCCGGGGAGTAACCAGTTAATCCTCATCGAGTTCTAACTTCGGAAACCGTTAGTTATTCACCGACACTGCCACGGAGACACTGATGGGTTCACGTACCTCAGTTTACGGTTTAACTTCGTGCTGGTTACCCGGTTGGAGTCATTCAGATCGTCTGTCACAGATACCATCCAAACAAAACTGTAAATGCAGGTGCGACTTGAGACGTTCTGACGATGTCACCAAGTTGTGGTTCCATAGACAAAGAGTTTATAGTACTTGGGTGTCACATCTGGAATAAATACTCCGATTCTTCGACGACGTTACAATACAATATTAATTCCATACATCGGCCGAAGTGGAAAGTTGACTTCGGTGATGATTACCTGAACGCAAAGGGTAAGGGGAAGTTCGTTGGGTGGCGTAGAGGAAACGTACGTGGTAACGTAAGAGGTGGACGTTTCTTGGTTAAGGGACGTGTTGTGTCCCTTGTTGTTGCTCTACTTTATCAGTTCGTAACGGACGGTACGGGGGTGGTGGATGCGTCGCCCAGGTGTTGGCGATAGAGGGACGGATGTTGACACCTCCCGGCATACTGTGAACATCGCTGAACTCTCTGTGTACGGCACCCCGTTCAAGTGTCGGATAGAGGTGAGATACGTGTGTAACACAAACAAAATAAAAAGGGACACAATGTACACATAGATTGTAGGGTGGGTCTTATTGTATTAAGTGACACTGTACTCTGGGTGGTTGAAGACTTGACCCGAGTGACAAATCGATCTAGACTCAATTTGTGTTGGTTTGGTTATTATGAAGTTACCTTAGCATGGACGGCTCGCCTCGACACCGGACGAAGGACGATC
>MU134853.1:0-38452 GCA_015039355.1 Ramaria rubella | reverse complement strand
ACCTTTGTTGCTGCTGATAGCAAAGCGCACTGAGCCGAACACCAGTGTAAGTAGCCGTGCAACAACGACACCACTACCCACTGTCTTTTGGATCTATTTCCGAAATTAAACCGACAACGTGAGTGACATTTGAACCATATTATTAATAGTCTTAGTCACCCCGGCATTTGAACAGGCCTGATCAGGTCCTGATAAGGACAGCTGGTGATTGGCAAGGTCGCCAGGCCTGATCAGGTGTTTAAGATTTTTCCGACATGTCAATGTCACCCCAGACCACTTCCAGCAGCAGCTCTAACAATCAAGGGGGTGAATGCTCACTTTACATCACCCTCAACAGCAGCAACAGCACACATGGGGGTAAATACTCACTCCAGACCACTCCCTGCAGCAGAAACAGCAAATGTGCAGGTCAATGTTCACTCCAGCACCCTCCCAACATCAGACACAGAAAATGTCAGGGGAACAGGTCATTCTGTATCACTCCCAGCAAAAGAAACACCACACATAGATCATATTGTACATTTATTTTCCTGTCCTACTCTTATTTTACAAAGACAAATTTGCCAAAGACATGCTATTACATTAGAAGACACTCTGGTAAGTAGCCTGATCCTGGAATTAATTGATCCAAAACTTGTCCACCTTCTCCAAGCAATTATTTCCATTCACTTCAACCTGTGTCCCATCAGGATGTTGTCCACCTGAAGTCTGGGCTTCTTTTGGGAAGTGTGCACTAAGAACAACTGGTTGGACAATAGATTCAAGCTGAATTATACCCCCAACAGGCCCTCCATCAGACCCCCTTAGATGATGTATAGCATACATGTCCATAGCACCATGTGTGTGTGCACCTGGTTTTGAAAACCATTCCACATAAACCAGTGCATTCTTTGCAGGTTCTCAAGTGGTTTGAGCCTGCTTTTGAGATGTGGTGAGAGTAGGGCCAAAGATGAGCTTCACTTGTGCAACCCAGAGACCTGCTACTCCATTATAAATATTGAGAACAGGGGAAAGATCCTCAGACACAATCTACCATTAACTCCATCTTGTGGATTTTTATCTTCACTGTGTGGATCAACAAGTACTGTATGAAAATTGTGGTGTGTTATCCTTGGCAGCTGATAAACAAGCCAAAATAGATTGTCTTTTAGGTATGCCTTCATCATAACCTATTACAGGCATGAGGACACTGCATCTATGCCAGATTGAGATTGACTGCCATTCCTGTGGAAGTTGGTACTGTGTTGCTCTTTGTTGAAGCTGACGAGATGATACAGCTTCAGTGAGCTGCACCAGATGAACCTTTAGTGTCTGAACAAGATTAGGAATTTTGTATTCCACAGAAATCCTATCAATGGCTAGGTTTTTTTGTTGAGGTCTCTTGGCAATTGAATGAGATGGTGGTAAAAGTTGTTCCACAAATTTAGGTCGAAGTTGAGTGATAGGAGATGGTTTGACAGCTAGAAGAGCCTCTGAATCAGCTTCTGTATCCATTTCAGCTACCACAAGCTGTGGGCTTTCCCCCTCTATCTCTAGTAGGAAATCTGGGGAGTTATCTCCACTGATTTGCCAGTCTCCTTCCATCCACCGAACATATTGGCTATGAAAATGCAGTTTTTCCTGAAGCTCCAGCCAGGTTATCATCTGTGTGATATAATTCTTGCAATTGGTAGCCTTGTGTGCTTTCTTGGCTACCTCAATATGATAGTGTTCAGAGATTTCAGTGGTGTAGTTGAAAGGAACTCCAAGCCATCTAATATTCTCTGGGTAATGATGACGAGCATGGAGCTTGGGAATCTCAAAATGATTCTGATCCCTGCCACCTCCATTGAGAAATGCATCTTTGTGTGCATGGAACTTTTGATTAAAATCAACCATCTGTTGTATATCTGTCTCTGATAATTTCTGCCACTGTGCATGATATATAAAATCCAGTTCAGCACGTGTGGCAATGATGGCACCAGCACTTTGTGCACCATATATCACTGGTAAGAAATTGCACTCAAGATCCTTCCACTCCCTCCCAGACCACTGAGATATTTTAGAGATACCTCCAGAAAAATGTCTGTAGCCAGGTGTTTTGGGAAGTCGACAGAAATGGTTGTCAATCTCAATGTCTCCAATCTTTTTGATACTCCAGTCTGCAGTATGGTCACTAAATGCCTTATGAAGTCCATGAAGGACATCATTGCAAATGACCTTGCAAATATCTGTGTAGGGAAGATCTGACCAGAATGGTTCTTCTACACCACTAAGCTGCACCCTCTGGCATGCTTGGATAAAATGCCAGGTATCTGCATTTGTATTTTGGTGGTGAACATTTTGTATCTTGTTTAAATCACCTGTCCTGTACACACATCACAGACATGAGGAGAACCAAGGTCATGTGTTTCTGCAAGGCAAGTAGTACATGCATTTGCACCCAATCCTGCAAGTATATTTTGTTCCTCTTTGTCTGAAATCCAAGCAATCAGAAAGAATCTGTTCATATGCATGTTACTATGTGAATCAATCATGGGAACTGCAGTTTGTCCAGCCTCCTTCATGGATTTCAGGACTATGTGCATGCAAGCATGGAACAGATGATGTTGGAGACGACCTGGCATGGCCTTCTGCTGAGTGGGATTAGAAAACTCTGTCTTTGAGAATTTGCACACAGGGACATACATCAGTAATAGAAAAGCCCGATGACTTGGCTGTCCACGAATATCACTGGCAATCTGCCCACTAGTGATGTAGGCAGGGTGCACTTTCCCATCCCCAGAAAAATTTGTAACATGTGTGGAATCTAGGCAATAATAGCAGGGTTGACAGTTTCATCATCTTCAATAACACTCTGGTAGAAATGCCAAGCATCCCCAGAGTTCATTTCACCATAGACATGGTCCTTGAGTTCTTTGTTAGTGAAATATTTCACTGGTCCATAAGTCTGATGTTCATCAAAGGTAGGATTTGCTGCCAGGAACTGTAGACATTCAACTGGATCATGATAGAATAGGAGCTGAGGCTCGTTAGGAGCCTCAGGAAGTGTGACTTCCTCACAATACCACTGTGGGCCTGCAGGGAGGAATTTGTCGATATGCTCATACATTTCCTCAGCATTTCTAAAGCTTGGAGGGCAGTGTTTGTTTTTAACCTAAAAGAAAGCATTAGTGCACTGAATTAAGATGAATCACATCATAGGAGTGGAATATATGTGCAGTCCATCACAGTATCTTGGACACAATGGATATTTTGATAACTCACCCATGGTGTGTTCAGATGTGCATTTACTTTCTTTTTTGACAATCCTGAAGTGCCAAGCCACACAGACTCCATTCATCTCCATTTGTAAATGGATAGTGTGGCAAGTCTGCTGGTGTCTTCTCCTTGATCTCATCAAACCCAGTTTTTAGACCTGTTGCAATGATTTTCCCCAGCATTGGGATAATCCTTCTTTGAGTGGAGACGAAAAACATTATCAGAAGAGGCTGATGATGGCTGTGGAGATGCAGCAGTAGGTGTATTAGACATGTCCCCACCATGCTCTGGAGAAAACATCTGTGGTCTTTTGGAAGGACCAGGACCATTGTCTGGGAGCTGAACTTCATCAGGATTATCAACATCCATAAATGATGTTTCATCCAGATCCCCTGGAATTGGGCCATAAGATGCAGTGGCTGCAGTTTGCAGCCTCTGAGCAAGCATAGCATCCTCATGCTCCTGAGCTTTTATTCTACAGAGTTCAACATGAGCAAAATGGCTATTGAGCCTTATAAAAAATTGGCCACAGAATGGGCATTTAGATTTTGCCTCAGTTATGGCGGCTTTAGGAGCCATAACAAAGACAACTGGCAGCCAATAACTTGAAGACTGCTGCTACAAGCCTAGAGAGCTCCAGAAATTAGGGCAGAGAGATTAGTGTCTCAACAGTCAGTACTAACTCCTCACAGAGCAGTGGGGGTCTGAAAGATCCAACTTACAAAGCTGATTCAGCATATATGCATTGCAACTATGGCTCTCATGCATGATCTGTGCACAGCGCTTCATGAAGCATTTGTTTTTGAAGTCTGAGCAACTGCACGTTGCTTTGCTTCCCTTCGCACCCACCCCACTCAGCTTTGTCTCTCCTTTTCCATGCGCATCACATGTTCGCAGGCCCCATCCACTCAACCCTCCCAGCCCAAACCACCTTCCAAACCACCTCCTAAGACCAAGAAAGGCCCCAAGAAGGTGGCCTTGGTGTCTCAGTCGCTGAATGCAGCAGTGCCACCCATGGTGAGCTTTTCTTCTTTTCTTTTCTTTTATTGTCTAAACTACTTTGATCTAGGTACCTGATTGGGGCCCTCTGCCTGGGATCGGTGGCACTGCATTTAGCCACCCCACACTCAATGAAGACAATGATCCTTATTTTTTGGAACCAGTGCTGTTGACCAACAGTGGTGATGACAGGTTCGTCGATGATGCTACAACCGACCCCTCTAACTCTCTACCCTCTCCACGCTCTGCCCTTCCCCACATTAATGTTCCCCCTCCTCCACATGTCAATCTGACATCACATGCGGTCATTCCACACCTTGACCTGCGGAAACTGCCCAACAAAGTGAGTTGTTATTTATAACTTTCGTATTTTTATTCTTACTTTCAAACTTACAGAGGAAGTTAAGTATGCCAGCCGGTAGCACATCCTGCAGGAGTGCACCGGTTGGCAGTACGCATGCAACAACTGGACCATTGAAGTGTGTCAGGGTTCCGCATACTGGTTCAGCCCTTCACTTGCATTAACATTGCCATCTAGACGAACATCCCCCATCCAGTACTCCTTCAACTTCCTGTTCCATATCTCACCCGGCCTCTCATTCCATGTTCCATGGTCCACATTCTCAGGCTCCCTCTCGTTCCCCCTCTCCCCATAGTGAACCTCTGGACCCCACATTGTCTGCTTCCTGTTTTCCTCCTGTTTCCCCATCCATTCCCCTGTTTGAACCTGAGTCAGACAGCAAAGAAGCATTGGCGGTGCATTTGTTGGACGCCGTGTCCACTACACCGTCAGGCCCCAGCTCACATCCTCCTCATTTCACTGCTGCTCCCAGTCTCAGCTGCACCGCCCCTTCCACTTGTCTTCTCCTTTCCCATGCACAACTCAAATACAAGACCTGCGTACTCATCAAGCACGCCTTCCCAGAACAGTCAAGTTGGTGGCATCTCTTTGCTTGTGAGGCCTGGGAGACAGCGCACGACAAGTACAGGCCTGATGATGGCACAAATATTGCGTTCTCTGGGGATATCGAGCGTATCATAAGTTTTTTTTCTCTTTTTTTTTTTTGCTCTGATTTCAAGTCTCTTTGATAGGTCCATGCCCTTGCCATCACTATGCGAGGCTCCCAAGGCACAAACTTGATCAAGCTAGTTCCTATGTCCTACCATTTCAACAAGGCCGATCCCTGTATTCACCCATTGATTGCACAAAACCTCCTGGAGGATGGAAATCTCATATATCCCAAGGTTTATTTTCATGAGCATGGCGCCATCTGGTGCAGCCAGTGGAATAGGGAGTATGTCATTTATTTACTAATTTTATTAATTCATTTTAACATTTATTACTAGATCATCCTTCATAAGGAACCACCATTCAGCCATCCCATCCTCACCCAAGTCGTCAATATGCTCGCTTTCCAGGGACATCCACTGATTGTGTTGGTGGCCCTGGATCTTTTCAACCTGATTCCTCTCCCACAATTGCTCTTGCATGTACATTGGTAGGTTTTATTTATTAACTTGACTTATATTCTAATTTTCCTGTACAGGTTCCTTTCACTCTCGCTCATTATGTTCCTGGGGCCGACAGCACCAAATGCATGAAATTTTTGGCAGACGACTATCACCCTGTATACCAGAAGTATACCGACGCTCTCAGGAAATTCAAGCAATATCCTCTTGACATATGTGCCACCACGCAACGTAGGTTTTGGGATGAGGGTAGGTGTGTATTTTTTTTTTTGTAACCTCACTAATGTAATGTTAGGGTTGCCGCCAAGATTCCTGATGAGGAATCATTGGATACTATCACATTCTCCAGGGGGATGTCTGAGGCCACCATTGTGGCTGAGCTTGCTCAGCTCCAGCAACCACCTCTCCCGCCCCAGCCTGAGCCTCACTTCATGCCACCTCAGCAGCCATCCATATTTTCATGATCTTTTCTCTTGATTTTTGCATGACAGTTTATGCCTACAACTCTTGTAATCAGTTTAGTTCAATGACAATGAAAGGTTTTTTGGTCATTAGCATTCAAAACAATAAATCTATTAGCATATATAGCCTGGTAACCAAGTATCAAAACATATATGGCCAGCTTGAGGTATCTATTCCAGCTATACTAGATAGTTGTTTCCACATGCAACTAGAGTATATATATGTCAGTGTGTGTAGGTAGAGTATATATGTGTCAGTGCATGTAGCTAGATTACATAGATATCAGTGCATGTAGCTACTGCCTTACAACGCTAGCTAGAGTCTGGCCAATAGGATATTGGCCAGAATCTACCCGACCCAGCTGTCCTAGGGCACCTAGGTATGCCAGCTATCACTAGCTAACATTTGTCCGTTTTCCTGATGTCTAATACAACACTTTGTTGGAAAGTGATCACAGATATTGAACATACAGGTGGTTAGTCTATGCTTGTGCAGAACCAATTGTGAAACTGAAGGGGCGGGAACACATGAACATTAGGACTCAGCACCGTATCTGTAAAGGCCGTTCTTACGGCAGCCGTATTACAGAACCATAACCATACCAATGGGCCTCCAGTGCCATTTGGCTGTATGACGGTGACAGCTGTATTATGTCCATATGCAGCCGTTCAATTTACGGCAGTTTATGGCTGTAAATACGGAGTTTACAGTAATATGGTAGATGTCAGAAAGTCACAGCATGTGGAATGTCTGCAGCTGCCAGGGTTACAGAGAACACAAGCCTGTTGTCACTCATACAGTCTGCCAGCTAAATGGTAAGGGTCTACAGCCATGCCTGACTGTCAAGTACATAGTACCTCTTGAATCTAGATCCTAGTGTTGATTCATTTTTAACCTGAATTAATGTTGTATGGGTTAGTTGCAGGTTGAGAAACAAGATAAAGTGGGGGTTACAAAGGTGTCCATAGTTCATATCACCCTTTGGCCATGTCAAGTGGCATGTACTACGAAGCCAAATGTCAAAAATTGCAACAGCTGTTCAATGCATTGTCAGAGACACTCCCCTTGGCTCTCCCCAATTTCCAGTTGCCTCAGTTAGACTTTGCTTTTTGGAAAGAGGAGGGGGCTTGGCCTGCGTTGAATAAGGCCCTGCATGCTTCATTTGGTGATAAGTCTGTAGGGATAACCATCACAGAGCGAGGACCCAGACTTACACAAACAATGGCCCTTATTTGCTGGTGCTTGCAGGAGCTCGGAAAGACTGGAGATGAGGCAAGTGCAGAGCTGGTGAATCTCTGGATCACAGCACTGGCTACTGCGGCTGAAGCTGCAGGTGCGAAGCCCAGCCAGAAGCAAAAGGATCATCGGTTACTTGGTAAGGGATCTGAATTTGCAAAATAGGAGACATTTTAGTCTGATTGGATGGTCTAGTGCAGGAGCTGGGGTTCACCATTGCTCAAGGGAGAAGCCGTCGCATTCACCAACCCAGCCATCTGAATGCTCTTCATGAGGAAGCTGCAACTGCTAATGGTGCTGCAGCTGCTTCTCAAGGAACTGCAGATTCATTGAAAAGGAAGAGTGGACGGCATGATCCCAAGCCCATGGTCTTGTCGGCTAATTCATTTGCTGTGTTCAAAAACAATGCAGATGACAATGTGGAGCTGCCAACGAATGCAGATGATGCGGCATATGTTCCCACAGCACTCGAGAGTGATAGCTCTGAGGAGGATTCTGGTGAGGAGTTTGTAACAAATGCAGAGGTACAGTAACTTGCATGTTATTTATGACTGAGGGGTTGCCTACTGATTTGTTCTCAGGTATCTGAAGTCCTTCCCCAGAAGACCATACCTGAAATTATGAAAAAGACAGGGACTGCACCAGCGGCACGTGCAGCCTCACAGGCAGGTGGAGCGGTGATCCAGGAACAAAGCAAGAAACATAAGCGGAAGGATAAGTCCAAACAAAATCACAAAGGCAACTCACCTGAAGAATGAACAACACATTCCAAGGTTGGTACACATGCAAATAAGAGACAGAAGTCCACAATCAAAGAAGTCCCCAATCAGGGTGCAGCATCAGATGTCCCAGACAGTTCAGTTGATCACAAGGTGAGCTTGCCTCACTCACCTTGACAGGATTGCACGTGCTTAGCATGCTATTAGGCCCCAATATCAGGGGTGAGTAAGGCGGCCATATATCACTTTTATGAGCAGGTTGAGAAAAACACAGCTGGTCTTCCTGGTGGTGAAGGAGACAAGCACTATTGCTGTTATCACAGTAATCAGAAGATCTTGATGGTAACCAAAAAAATGAGGGCCTCACAGACAGGTAATTGTGACAAAGCCAGACCACAATAAGTACTAATGCATGCACACAGTCAGGTCTGATAGGGCATCTGAGAACACACTTTCCGGTCATGAATCGCCTCTACGAAACAATCAAAGCTCGCCCAGATCAGCGACCAACACTAGAAGAACTTCAACTGGCAACAAACCAGATACCCCTGGACTCCAAATCCGCCACAGAATATCTGAAAACTCTTAGCACCAAGCCTGGGCCTTTGGTTGAGGCCTTCAAACAACAGAGTAAGAGTGAGGTGAGATGAATATTTGTTTTCCTCTTGGCATTCTGGTTGACTGAGATCACACAGACCCAATGGGATCAAACAGAGTTCGAGCGTCTGCTTATCAAGTGACTCGTTGCATGTGATCAGCCCTTCAATGAAGTTCAAAAGCATGAGTTCCAGGCTCTCATGGAATATACACGGCATTGTAGTTTGGGACTTTGAGTACCTATCGCCAGTACAATGAAACATTGGTTGATGAAACTTGGTGAGGATACTGTGGAACAGATGAGGCAATTTATCACTGTATGTCATTCATGACACTGGCCAGAGATGATTGTGAACGTCAGCACAGGACCTTGAGGGCAAAGTCAGTCTCTCACTGGATGCTTGGACTTCGAGTAATGGGTATGCATTCCTGGCGATTATTATACTATATCTCAAAAAACTGGTCGCTTGGTGTGTAATGTGACTGCTAGATTATGCTGTCACTGACCAGGCAGCTACCAGAGGAAATATTGATTGATTTTAGAGAGCTTATTGGTGAACACTCAAGGCAAAATATGGCAACCACTGGGTGACAAACATGGGAGTGGTATGGGCTGAAAGACTGGGTGAGCACTCACCTCCAGTGACAGCACCGATTGTCTGGGCCTTGCGTACAGATAATTGAACTGATATTTGTACATACAGATTCTGACAGTTGTAGCAGACAATGCCAGTAACAATGACACCATGATGGTGGCCTTAGAGGACTATTGCCAAAAGGAAGGGATTCGGTTCTCAGCTGTAGATGCTTGCATGTGCTGCATGCCTCACACAGTCCATCTTGCAGCGCTCATGGTGAGTCAACACTTCATAGGATCAGTACAATATAATATACCTTGCTATATAGTTGCTTGAGGGGATAGGGGCGATCTCAACATTGCAGAGGCACACTGCTGAAAATTCAAACTATCAAGAATCAGTCACATTGTCAGTTGATTGACAGACTGACAATGACGCTGTTGGGCAAGGTGATGAAATGGAACCTGCCCTTCCTTCCTCAAATCTCAGTGAGGTGCTTAGTGCAGTTGAGAAGGTCAAGCCTCTTGTACTCTCTATTTGCGCAATCCAAACCAATTAACCCTCACATGACAGCTACAAAGAATTGTGCGTGCGGTTCATTCCAGTCCCCAATGATGGTGGCTTTGGCTGGATGAAGTGGCAATATCATTGTGTAATACTGCCAATCCTGGTGAAGAGGTCGCCAAGATGTTAATCCTGGATGTCAAGACACATTGGGCTTCAATCCACCAGATGCTTCATGAGCATCTAATTTCACGTCCTCCCAATTGATGAGTTAATTGACAGGTCATGCTCTCGATTACCAGATGCAGATTGACAACTATGTTGCCAAATTGAAAGACTTATGCACTTATTAGATGACCTCAGATGACTGGATAGTGTTGAATTTGGTGGTTGTCCCATCGCTCTAGCTTGTATAGTTGCTTGAATATTGTCGTTTCTTTTCTTGGATGTATTTTAACTCCGCTTTGGGTGCTTATTAAGCGCCCTAAAGCTTAGGGGAACTGTGTGGGTGACTCTCTAACTGAGTACCCATCCACTGTTCCCAGTGCTGTGCTAGTGTTCTGTGGTGTAAATAGGTTCTGAATTGTCCACTTTCAACAGATAGCCATCGAATTGGTCACTTGTTGGCTTCATTGCTTCCGAGATGCCACAACTCAGATGTTGGCAACTAAACATTCTACTCTCTCCTCCACTCATGCCGTCTTCAAGGGATTGCAAGATGAGCTAGCTAAAAATCTACAGGAACTGCCTGACTCTGCACCATCAGGCATTCACAATAGCCTAGTTAGTGTGCATAGGAAGCTCAGTGACTACTATTACAAGTTTGATCAGTCACCATACTACATATGGGCTTCATGTACATCCCGGACATTTTCACTTCCACTCAGGATGGTGCTTAATCTAAGTTACACTGGAGGCAAACAACAATTTTCTGAGTCAGAAAATCTTTCAGAAAATCCTCAGAATCTGCCAGGTTTCCTGAAGATTTTCTGGAGACAGAAAACTCTCAAAAAATAAATCATGGGTTTTTTGAGAGTTTTCTGTCTCCAGAAAATCTTCATAAAATTCTAAAAATGTTTCCCAGAAAACCATGCAAGAAACTCTTGCCAAAAACAATGATTTTTTGACGATTTTCTGAGTCCAGGAAACTTGGGGAATATTTTGTGTTTCCACAGGTTTTTCTGCAACTAGGAAACCTTGCAAAAACTCTCAGAAAACCTTGCAGAAAACCTTGTAGAAAACCATGGTTATTTAACAGTTTTCTGATCAAAAAAACTCAAAAAATAAACGAGTTTTTTGAACCGGGAAATTTTCAGAAAATCTTTTGTTTCTAACAGATTTTCTGGTGCCAACAAATCCTAAGAAAACCATGAGAATTATTCCCAGAAAATCATGGAAAATGGCAGGGTTTCCTGAGGATTTCCTCAGTGGGAAAAACCTAAAAAAAGAATCTTGTTGATTCAACATGAATCCTGTTGAATCAACAAGATTCATGTAGATTCATAACTTCGCCAGTGCACCTGCTCTGGGCTCACTTCGACAACACACAGCAACAGCAGCGACAACAGGTGGGCCTTGACAGCACTCTACCACCCACCCCACATCAGCATCCCCACCCACATCCACATTGGATGTGTCATCTCCTCCAACCAAGAACTCACCATTGAAGAACACAACCTCCTTTCCCTACAGAAATGTCATTGGTACCCACTGCGCATCGTTTCCGACTACTGCCGTTATTAGGCTGTGTTTGCTACTGGTGACAAGCACAAAGACAGCACTGACAAGTCATTGGAGTCCTACAAAGCTGCCTCTGATGTCACCATCACCGAAGTACCCCCAACACACCTTATCCATCTCGACCTTGCTCTCAACTTCTCTGTGTTCTACCACAAAATCCTCAACAGCCCTGACAGGTACGCATTCGCTTTTTTGTATCTTTTTCATCCTAACACCTTTCACAGGGCTTGCCACCTTGCCAAGCAAGCATTCAATGATGCCATCGCCGAGCTGGGCAGCCGCGACAGCCTAGGCAGTTGAGATGAAAGGGACACCTCTACTGCTGCCTACTTCCACACCCACAGTCTCAGAGACCGCCGCAGAGCGTGAATGCCTCCTCGAGCAGAACGATCGTGATTGCATAGCAAGCTGCCATGCCCAGGAGCGCCACGAACTCGAGAAGGAGTGTCTTGGGTTATGATCGCTCAAGGACAGTATCGGATCCTGCACGAGGGTCTGTGGTGTCAGATGGTGCTGGTGGGAATGGGAAGCGAGGGAGCGGGAGCAGGAGTGCGCCAAGTGTAGGGACTGGTATGTCTCTTGTCTTGCATCCCTCCATTCATTCTTGTCTCTCTTAACATTGTTTCTTCCTTCTGACACACTTGCGCCCACACCACTAACACCCCATCCCCAGCGACCCACACCCACGCAACTCACTCTGGCAAGCAATCCACCGTTCTGACAGGAGACGGTGACTCAATGTGGCATACAAACAGTGACCCCTCCGCAGACCTGGATTTGATGGGTGCTGGAAGATGTTGAAGGAGAGGCAGGTGAGGGTGGCTGCAGAGACCATTTTTGCCTCCGAAAGGCTGCATACGACAACGCCGGCCCCGCCTAGCGTGTTTGCCTCAAGCAAGGTGCACTGGCGCAGGCACGCACTGGCTCTGGTGCAGGTGCACTCGCATTATGCCGGTGCACATGCAACAATGCTGCCACTCTCACAGCAGTGATGGTGCACCCCCCTCGTCTCGACATCACCGACAGGAACTGACGGCGCCACACATTGCGCTGGTGCAGACATGCACCAGTGCCAGCACACGCACCCACGTCGCCGCTTCCACAGCAACAATGACCCATCCCTCCTCACCTCGACAGCACCCACACCAACAGACAACACAGCACAGTGCGCTGCCACAGACACGCACTGGCGCCAGCGCACTACCCCATTGCACTTCCACAGCGACAACAAAGCACCCTCGCTTCACCTCGATATCAATTGACGATGCCACAAGGTGCGCCGGCACAGATGCACACTGACGCCAGGGCAGGCCCACTCGCACTGTGCCTGTGCATGAGCCACCACGTCACTGCTCCCACAGCAACAACGACGCACCCCCCCTCGTCTCAACTGCCATACCCACAGAACCTCCAGCGGGCCTGACAGTGCCATGCGGAGCAAGGTGCAGCTGTGGGGTGGTCATGAGGTCGAGAGCAATGCCGTCATCAGCAAAGGAGAGGTGGTATGTCGGTGGACAACGGGAACAAGCAGCAAACGAGACGGTGCTCATGGGTGATGGGGGCTAGGACGGCATCGTGGCGTCTTCATATTATACTTGGTGGGTATGAGGCACACCGGTGTTCTCATCCATTCGCATGCAGTATGTACACTGTTTCTCCACTGCTCCTCCACCACTCACTCTCCTCGTCACGATCTTAGCTCATCTTCTCCTGCCCCCTCTGACCAGCTGCCTCCTGCCTCGATCATTGGGCCACAATCCTTCATGTCACATCCATGTGCTCGTCGTGCTCTGTCCACATCCGCTCCAGGCCATGGCTGCTGAGGGCACGTGGCAGTTGCAT
Source organism: Ramaria rubella (assembly GCA_015039355.1). Classification (NCBI taxonomy): domain Eukaryota; kingdom Fungi; phylum Basidiomycota; class Agaricomycetes; order Gomphales; family Gomphaceae; genus Ramaria; species Ramaria rubella. Next base: position 25,065 of record MU134853.1, on the reverse strand, counting down.
CTTTACGCTTCAAGGTGTGCCAGGTACACACGTGCCTTTGATTATCATGCACCTGTCCCCACTAACACGAACACTAGGCTACTACCAGTCTTCACGCTGCCACCATGCACCTCCATATGTGTTGCATGGTGCCAATGATAGCGGCCTAGCCTATGCCATAGGTACACAAGTCCCGCTTTGAAGGCTCCAGCACTGACGTGACTTTTGGTTCAGAGCCACACCTTCTCGAACTACAGCAACTCCAGTGGGCCCTGACGGCACCATAAGGTGTGCCAGTGCACGTGCCATGACATTGCCATTCTCACAGCGATGACACACCCCCCCACGCCTCGACATCGCCCACAGCTCCTGCCAGCACTGGCGCACTTGCTTTGGCACCAGGGCACCCACACTGGGCCAGTGCACGCGCCACAACGTCGCCGCTCTCACAGCGACGACAACACCCCCTTTGCCGTGCCATCACCCACAGCACCCAATAGCACTGCAAGGTGCGCCGGCACAGATGCGCACTGGCTCTGGCACAGGCGCACACGCCATCACGTCGCTGCCCTCACAGCGACAGCAAAGCAACCCGCCTCCCCTCTCCCACAACACCCGCATCTCTCACCCACTCTGCTGGCGCGGCAAGGTGCGCCGGCGCAGGTGCACTTGCACTTGCTATGGTGCAGGCGGACTCGCACTTGCTATGGTGCAGGCGGACTCGCACTTGCTATGGTGCAGGCGGACTCGCACTTGCTATGGTGCAGGCGGACTCACACTGCGCCGGTGCACGCACCGCAACATTGCCGCCTCACAACGACGACGACCCAGCCTGCCTCGCCTCGACCACCACACTCCCAGCACTTCAGCAGGCCCTGATGGCGCTGCAAGGTGCGCTGGCACTTGCACACTGGCACTGGTGCAGGCACACTGGCACTGGCGCAGGCACACTGGCACTGCGCCCGCACATGCGCCACGACATTGCTGCTCTCACAGCGACAGCAAAGCAACCTGCCTTCCCTCTACTGCAACACCCATGCACCTCCAGCAGACTCCACTGGCACAGCAAGGTGCGCCGGTGTATTTGCTCTGGCGCAGGCACACTCCGCCATGACGTTGCCACATCACAGTGTGATGATACACCCCCCCACGCCTCAACATCACCCACAGCTCCTGCCAGCGCTGCAAGGTGCACCGGCGCAGGCGCACTTGCTCTGGCTTGGTCACACCCACACTGGGCCAGTGCACGTGCCATGACGTTGCCGCTCTCACAGCGACGACGATGCATTCCCCCGCGCTTGGCCAACATCACCACAGCAACTGACGGTGCCGCACATTGCACCCACAGATGCGCAACGGTGCTGGCACCAGGGCACGTGCCACCATTGTGCTGCTTACACAGCGACGATGACGCACCCCTCCCCCCCTCGCCTTGATATCACCCACAGCAACAGACAGCGCCGCAAGGTGTGCAGGCACACAGGCCACAACGTCGCCGCATCACAGCAATGATGCTGTCTCGGCCGCAACACCCACAGCACCTTCAGCAGGGCCTGATGGCGCTGCAAGATCCACCAGCACACTTCCTCTGGCGCAGGCCAACTCAGACTCCGCTGGTGCACTCGCCACGACGTCACCACTCTGACAGCAACGATGACACACCCCACCTCGCCTTGACAGCATCTCCCACAGCAACTCCAGTGGGCCCTGCCGGTGCCGCAAGGTGCACTGGCGCAACCACACTTGCTCTGATGCACACACCACAATGTCATCGCTCTCACAGCGACGACGACACCCCCCTTCTCCTCAACCGCCACACCCACTGCACTCCAGCGAGCCCTGACGGTGCCGCAAGGTGCACCGGTGCAGCTGCACTCCCACTGTGTTGGCGCATGCGCTACGACCTCGCTGCTCTCACCGCAATGATGACACACACACCCTCGCCTCAACCCCCACATCACACCACCTCCAACGGGCCCTGACGGCACCGCAAGGTGCGCCAGTGCAGCTGCACTTGCTCTGGCACACGCGCCACGACATTTCCGCTGTCACAGCAACGATGACACCCCCCTCAGATGATCATATCTGCCTGCAAGTACACCACCCCCTGTGCACCCAGCCACCAGCCAGCTACTGTGGACTCCACTGCCCCCATCCACGCTCCACCTCTCTGGCATTCTGTGCCTCCCACACCCCATCACTATTCGCGCCCATTGGCCTTCTGTGGTAGAGGGCGGCATGGAGAAGGCCACCTGGCATTGGTAGTGGAAGTGGGCCATGGCGGGAAAGGGGGCTGCAGTGCAAAGATAGATGAAGTGCCACCATTTAAGTATTTCCGCCTGTCGAGCCATGTGGTGATTGCTCGGATTGGGATGTAGGTGATGAGAGACTTTACGGCTGTGATGATGAATATGCATATTGGGGATCTACTCACTGTTCTTCGCCTATACCATCATCCTCCGTCCCATCCACCCCCACCCACCTAGCCTCCCTCATTTCACTCCAAGTCCGAGTTATCGAGCATATTCTTGGCATGCTCAGGTTTATGGGACGATCTGCGTGGAGTAAGTTGAGCCTGAGGTCTAATTCGTCGTAATGAATGAGTCGAGTCGTCTGTGGGTGGTTGTGCTAGCCCGATTGGAGCATGCAGAGGGTGGAGGGCACACAGCATTTAATGGGGTGCATGGATGGAGGCGCTCTGTGCGCAGAGGGACGTGGGGTTGTGAGCGTGTGGAGGGTGCGGAGTGGACAGGGGGAGTGAATGCTGTCAATGGGGACACCACTGGTAGGTGCAGAAAGCTAGGTGTGTGCAGATGGGTCAAGGGAGGGCACAGAGGCAAGATGTGGATGGGATGCTGCAGGTAAGGGGCTGCTTGGGGCAGGGGCAGCAGAGGCGCTGAAAGTCCTAGGGAGCAGAGGGAGTGGACAGGATGCTGGGGGCCACTTGGGCAGGGGGAAAGTGACTTGTTGCCTTCAAGGGTGTCAATGGGATGTGAGTTGTATGTTGTCTGATGTCTTGAGAAAGCCTGACACCAATGGCGATGCAGCCCACCTTGTCTCGACCCTGATGGCACTGCAAGGTACGCTGGCACTGGCACACTGGCACTGGCGCAAGTGCACTCGCACTGCGCCGGCACATGCACCACGACGTTGCCACTCTCACAGCAACAGCGAAGCAACACCCATGCACCTCCAGCAGACTATGCTGCACGGCAAGCGCCGATGCATTTGCTCTGGCACAGGCACACTCCACCACAACATCACCGTGTCACAGCATGACAACTCTCACAGCGACAAGGACACACCCCCCCTACCGTGACATCACCCACAGCACCTGACCGCCCCGCAAGGGGCACCAGCACAGACGTGCACTGGCTCAGGCGCAGGTGCACTTATGTCGCCGCTCCCACAGCAATGGCAAAGCAACCCGCCTCCCCTCTACCACAACACCCACACACCTCCAGCAGACCCTGCCGGCACAGGTGCACCGGCTCTGATGCAGGCACACTCGCACTGTGCCGGCGCACGCGCCACAACATTGCTGCTCTGACTGCGATGATCATACACCCCCTCTCCCCTCGATCGCCACACCCACAGCTCCTGCGGGCCCTGACGGCGCCGCAAGACAGACCGCTGGTATTTTCTGATTGTAATCCTACGCATCCATCGCATTGTACACCAGTTCCAAGCACATTACATGCACTATTCTAGTACCATTCTCACTCCATGTGCTGGAAACCCTAACTGAAGCCACATTGTGAGTCTTCTTGTGATGTGGCTTGTGATCAGGGAACTTGTAGCTCCCAGTGAGTATTTGTCGGATCTATGACTATGAGTAGATGAGAAACAAACTGGTGTGTGCTTAGAGATATGTGTAGATCAGAGATATGTCACTTCTATTGCATCCAGGTAGATAAAATTATATACATGGTGGACTTGGTAACATAAAGGAATGCTCTACAAAGTGCCAACCAAAATCACATGGGATGGATAAAGGATGGCCATGCCGGCCCGAGCCATAAATATCCAGACTGATATGCATCTCGACAGTGCGGCTGTGATTAGATTATATACATCCACATATAGGGGATGGTCTCACTCCCTTGCAGGGTGTTGCTCAAATGTGTTTGAAAGGGAGGATTGATAGGTAGAGTTTGAATAGGGCTTTTTTCAATCAATGGCCGTGTCAAAGTAGATGCAGCAGATCCATCACTGCACTCACCTATGGTTCACCATGCGTCAGGGCCGCTGCAGGTGCTGTGAGTGTGGCGGCGGAGGGGAAGGGGTGTGTCGTGGTCGCTGTAAGAGTGGTGACAGCATGATGTGTGCACCTGGTGCCATCAGGGCCCACTGCAGTTGCTGTGGGTGTGGTGGTCAAGGCGAGGCAGGGTCCCATCATGGCCTGTGCAGCGGTGCAGTGGGTTTGTGCCAACACCAGAGGTGGTGCTCCCATGATCAGGGCCTGCTGGCGGTGCTGTGGGTGTAGCAATCAAGGGAAGAGGGGGTGTATGATCGTCACAGTCAGAGCGGCGATGTCGTGGCGCATGCACTGGCACAGTGTGAGTGCACCTGCATCAGAGTCAGTGCGCCTGCACCTGCAGTGTCCGCTGGAGGTGCATGGGTGTTGCAGTAGAGGGGAGGTGGGTTGCTTCACTGTCGCTGTGGGAGCAGCAACGTGGTGGCGCATGCGCCAGTGCAGTGCGAGTGCACCGGTGGCAGCGCACCTTGCAGCGCCGTCAGGATTGAGGCAAGGTGGGCTGCATTGTCGTTGGTGATGCGGTGACGTCGCAGCGCGTGCGCTGGTGCAGTGCAAGTGCGCCTGCGCCAGAGCAAGTGTGGCTGCACTGGCTCACCTTGCGGCACCATCAGGGCCCATTGGAGTGGTGGAAGTGGCGGTCGAGGCGAGGCGGGGTGTGTTGTCGTGCGTGGTCGCTGGGAGAATGGTGGTGCATGGTGACATCTAGCGCCAGTGCCGGCACAGTGCGAGTGTGGCGTGCGCTGGTGCAAGAGTGCACTTCGCAGGCGCAAAATCACCAGTGAAAAAGCACAGTGCGCTGGCGACAGAGCCTTAAACTGCAAATCAACAAGATTCATGTGGATTCATGGTGAATCTGAAGGAATCTTGTTGATTCACACTGAATCCAAAAGAATCTACTTGAATCTTGTTGATTCACATGGAATCCAAAAGAATCTGTTTGATTCTTGGTGATTCAACAAGATTCTTTTTTTGGGTTTTTAAGCACTCAGGAAATCCTCAGGAAACCCTGCCATTTTCCATGATTTTCTGGGAATAATTCTCATGGTTTTTTTAGGTTTTTTTTGGCACCAGAAAATCTGTTAAAAACAAGAGATTTCCTGACAGTTTCCTGGTTCAAAAAACTCATTTATTTTTTGAGTTTCTTTGATCAGAAAACTGTTAAATAATCATGGTTTTCTGCAAGATTTTCTGAGAATTTTTGCAAGCTTTCCTGGTCACAGAAAAACCTGTGGAAATCCAAAGTATTTTCAAAGTTTCTTGGACTCAGAAAATCATCAGAAAATCATTGTTTTTGGCAAGAGTTTCTTGCATGGTTTTCTGGGAAACATTTTTAGAATTTTATGAGGTTTTTCTGGGGACAGAAAACTGGCAAAAAACCCATGGTTTTTTGAGAGTTTCCTGTCCCCAGAAAATCTTCAGGAAACATGGCAGATTCTGAGGATTTTCTGAAAGATTTTCTGACTCAGAAAATTGTTGTTTGCCTCCAGTGTTATGTAGTGATGGACCCTTGCATTGGTTATTCAGGTCTACAGGATGATTGCGCAGATGACCCTGAACTCCTGGCCCAAGTCGAGATCGGGAAAGCCAACCTTGAGACCCATTACATTAACCACTATGCACAGGATCTTCCCGTTGGGGCCTCAGATTCCTCGACATCACCAATCACCCCTGCCAATCTTCGAAAGTCCGGTTCACCTCAGAAAATGAATTTTACAGCAAGGTACAAGATCCGCGCCCTGACATCCATCAAAAGTGAGTTGGAAGAGTTCTTTCACCTCCCTCCCGAAGATTGGGATGCCTGTGATCCAGTTAAGTGGTGGGGAGCACGGCGGGCACAGTTCCCTAACTTGTGCCGCCTTGCGCGTGATATTCTGACCATCCCAGGTGAGCCGTATTTCTTACACTATGTTACAGAGACCGTCTGATGTCAGTCAGGTTCAGCCGTGGCTGTTGAGCGCATATTCTCTGGAGGCCGTGATACCATCTCCTTACGTCGTGCTAGTCTAAAACCAGAGACTATTCGAACTTTGATGCTTGTCAAACAGAAGCTTAAACTTGCCCGTGCGGCAGGCAAGTCGTTGAGTGACTAGATACATTAATATATATGGTTTTGTGTTCTGCTTTTCCGTATGCCTGTATCCCCCGTAAAACGGCCGACTGACGGCCGTTCCCGTACCGTCATGGCCTTTGGCAGCCCACCTTACGGCATGGAAACGTTACGGTTCCCACCGTAAACCACCCGTAAGATGTACGGCCGTGCACGTTTACGGTACGGTGCCGAGCCCTAATGAACATTTGTGCGCTCTGCGCGCGTTACAAATAATGTGACCGCTTTCCGACGCAACGTCGCTACCGGTATTCATCTATCTTTCCGTCGCTACAATTAAATCCCCCAGGCTGTGTTATATACAGATAAGGCTGAGTTGGCCCTCTGTCACAGGGTCATCTATATCGACGACCTGTTGATTGATGTTAGCAAACATTCCTCCCCTTCCCAGAGACAAACTATCGTCAGGTATGCGCAGAACGAGTTGCAGGTTAGGCACTACCTAAGGACACAAACAAAATCAACCCCTGAAGCGGGGCTCCCGTATCAGTCTTATCAATCTTTTGGGTAAGATTGCCTACACCAAAGCGGAGGGAGTAGGTCTTGTCAGGTATGAAAGACAATATTAATGACAGGGTCAAACTCTAAAGCCGTATGGCCACCGATCTGATTGCTATCCTCACCGTGGGCTCACAGGATTTTGCGGATTTTGGTCACACTGGGGTGCTCATTTCATTGTGGAAGGTGTGACTTGCAGCCTGATAGCCTGACAGTATTTTCAAGTTACCTGGATCTCGTTTTTTTTTGTTGTCTCTTCAGCCGTAGGGTTACAAATACACTTAAACTTCTCAATGAGACAGTGAGACCATGTATTTGCAGTAACTTATATAAAAGACAAAAAAAAATTCGTGTGGGATAACCTGGACTGTCGTCAATTGTGCAGATCTAGAGGATTAGGTGCCTATCCATCTGCACTATTTTACCAGCTTTGCTTCGTCTTGCCGCGGGGTTGGCACTACGATTCAGAACTCGAGATGGCAGTCCGGAGTTGAGTCCGTGTCCAACAACAAGGGAACCATAGTTGTAAAATGTCCTGTGGCGCGCGATTCAGTACTAGATGAATGCAAGGATGTCCTCAGACTTCGCTTACACTATGGAGTCCCAGAATGCAAAACGCCATTATTGGATCTATACGAGACGCGTGAGGCTTTTATTTTACGCAGTGCTTTTTGGACCCTCACAGAGACTCTTTAAGATGAATATAACAAAGTTTAAACCCGTCGATGCTTCAAAAAAGACAAATGTAAACAGTAGTCTGTTCGATGCATTCACATTTCATTTCTGGAAGGTGAATCCAGAGAACAACCCCGAACGCACATTTCATAGATGTTTTGGTACAGAGCAAAGGCCAAAAGTCGGAAGAAGAACAGCAATGACAGGAATCCCTGCACGTTGGCCTTCTGTAGTTTCCGGTAAGTTTTAAAGTAATAAATCAGCAAGACGACCGAAAGGACAATTTATGTAGGTGAAAGACGAGCGTTTTCGGTGAAGACACAGACCGCTTGATATCGCGTTGGCCACTGAGAAGAACACAGTGGTGATTGCCCAAACCGCCGACACTGCAATGCTTTTCGTGAAGAGCGTGGGCTACATCCGCTGCTAAATGAGGATAATAAAGACGCAATATGGTACTTACTAGGGGTAATAGACAAAGGAGGTATGGTGTCACCACGAGCTGAATGCTAGCTTAGCATGCCGATAGACTATCGTACTAGACCATGACGTCTCACCACAATCATGCGTATATCTGTCGCCTTGGGTGAAATTTGGTGGAATGCACCGTGCATGATAAACCATATCTGGAGCGAACTGATAAGTAGCTAGGTCCTCAGGCTCTGTGAAATGAAAGGAGATGCGCACATGGACAGAGAAATTAAAACCGGCTACGATCGTGCTGAACGCATGGGGGGTGGAACACAATGTCAGTCTTAACGTACCGTATGTGTGTCCAATATGACACGACGTACGCCAATCCAATGGTTTCCTCACGGACCCCATCAACCTGCTTACCCGCCAACGTGGCTAGAAGACTTATGGGCGATGTTAACATTTTCCACATTCGTACCATTATGAAATACATCTACGAACTCAGAGCTACCGAGAGCAGATCGTAGAATCCAAGTAAATATGAAGTTATAGACCACCGGATCTCGAGAAGCCAGCCGTCGAGATGTGGAGATTGTCAAGATGAGAGCGGAAAGGAGAATACAACCTATAGCATTCAACACAAGCGACACGAGATTTTGATTGAAAATAGTTTGAGGGTCCATTACAGACAGACGTAAATCTGTAAGGGAGGGCAGAGGGAGAGATACTCAAAGGCAACCACGGTTATGCCACTATATATGAAGTCATGACTGCTTCCTCGGGAGACTTTCGGGCGAAGAAATATCTCAACCTCCGGGGCGTTAGGTCTACCTTGGCTTCCGTGTCGCACAGCGTGCTGGAACTGGCTTGAGAAGCAAGATGATGGATGGGTTGCTTCTGAGTTATTCATGAGGTCAAGCTATTCCATTTGCAATGTACCAGCAGCATATATAGATGAAGGGATTGTAACTGGGACTAGGCACGACCGCAAGAGATAATTTGAGATGGTGAATCTACTCTCCGGACTGAAGATCGGACGTACATACTTACGTAAGCCCACAAACGCCGAGCCGCGATCAGGCGAATCCTGAACACCCGCGGTATGCTACCTACCTATCTCATGTCTAGGCTTCTCATCAATTGATGGGTTCCGATAAAAATCGAGAGCCTGGGCCGGCAGTTACGTCGTTCCCCGCCACGAGTGTTACAGCCCACGATGTATATACATTTCTTGCTCATAAGTCACATTCGTTACCTCTAATCAAAGTAACCAGTCTCAATAGACACTTTATGCAGTTCCATAATCTTCAGCAGGCGTTTGGGCTGCAACCCAACGGGCATAAGAGTTGGGTTCGGAGAGATGATATCTGAAACTTATCCTAATCGGAACCGCCTAACTTCCCTTCAGCACGGGCTCGATGAACTTACAAGGATCCGATTAATATTCTTCATATCGCTAACGAAAATGAAGACGGCAACATCCGTCGCACTCATACTCGTCAAACCACTGCTGCTGCTCGCGAGCCCCGTGCACGTGCAGTCACAAAGAACTAGCATCTCCCAAACCTCCTACAGCGGCCACAAAAGCTCGAGCACAGAAGCGTCGTGAGAAGCAGTGAGAAGGACGGTTAATCCACAATGAACAGGAGTTCAAATTGAAGCGCTCAATGTTCATAATATCAACTTTTTTTCCTCATCCACCTACACTACTTAATGCTCACACCCCCGTGCTCCAGTCCCCAGGCGTGCACCCATCCACGCTTACGAGGAAATTAACAAACCGGTTGGACCTGGGTCAGAGCTCTTTTCACTAAAACACGTTCTATTTATGTGCCATCCCAGGGGCTTCACGCCGACAGCTCCTTATGTAGATCAACGCGACTTTTCCTACAGTGACCACCGTACCATGTTATCCATCAACGATATCCACCGTTGGCCAACGGTTGTCGGAATACTTGTATAGACACATGGCACGGTATAAAGTTGCCTTCAGAAAATTCTTATTTTTTCTCACCGCCTGTACACCATTCCAAGGTCGATCGATCATATGCAATGGGCCATCCCATTATTACTATGCACACCTTGCATGATGCACCCTCCTACTCTTCCAGTTTTCACTCGATGACATCCTTGAGTATCACACAGCACGATCGTCTTCGGAGTTTTCGCCTAGCCATTAGAGCCTTGTTTCTGCGCAAACGTGTCCCCGAAGGTCAGAATTAACTATTGGAGCTCATGTTTAACTTTTAGTAACGCTCAGACCACTACTAATCGATTCCAGGCCTAAAGCCTAAGGCTTCCTCCTGGACCTCAACGAAAACTCCTCTCAGGCAACTTGAATGCAGCCAATTTTCCAACACACCATCAGTGGGAGACTTTCACACATTGGGCTAAAGACTACGGTGGCTTACTTTTACAGACTCGGCACCAAGTTCTTCTGATTTTTTTGTCAGGAGATCTCTTGTATATTGAAATATATGGGATCTCTATTGTCGTCGTAAACTCTGCCGGTGTTGCGGCAGGTTTGTTTGAAAAAAGGTCGAAGATTTATTCCGATCGCTCTGAGTTTCCAATGATGAATGATCTGTAAGTCCGTTTGATTTTCTCTATAGGTTCTGCTTATCACCCAATGATCTACAAGATGGGATTCGACTGGGATCTTGCGCTATAGGGGTTAGTGGCGGCGCCATCGCAAGGTCTTTCATCAAGAGTTATCATAACATCCAAACTCGGCAGATTAGGTAGGTGCGTAGGCATGCCATCATTTCATTTGCATCACAAAATCCTAGACGCCTCCTTCACTACCTCCGGGAGACTCCCGACGACTTTTCAAAACACATACAACACCTTTCAGGCGTTATCATTTTGGAGGTGAGAATAGGAGAAATTGAGAGGCAATTCCGGACATCTGACATATCCCACAGGTCACTTATGGGTTCGATGTGCCTCCAGGTCACCGCTCTATAGAAGTGACTGGGAAGGCCGTCGCCGCAATGGCCGATGCGGGTACTCCAGGCGCGTTCCTCAGGCTCGTCGACAGTTTATTCATCTGTACGTTTAACGTTCTCTACGACATGAATGTCAGTGCCTCAATCGCTCTTATCACTCTTCTTAGACCGTTTCCGCTCTCAATACGTTCATGCTCGCCATGCTTCTGGATCCGGAGGTGAAAAAAAGGCACAGGCTGAGCTCGATTCCACAATCGGGAAGAATCGCCTTCCCGAATTTGGTGGTCGCGGAAGCCGTCCTTATGTTGAAGCAGTGGAGAGAGACGCGGAGATGGCATCCTGTTGTGCCCCTGGGAGTTCCTCACAGGACAACGAAAGATGACAGTAAGTTTATTCTAAAGGAAACACGTTCAACTTCGAATTACTCTTAATTAGAAATGTAGTATACAACTTCAATGGCTACTTCATCCTCGGAGGAAGTATTGGCATTGGCAACTCTCGGTAAACCTATACCTGCCAGTGTCAACCCATGGGCTTAATGTGCAGTTTTTAGGGCAATGCTATACGACGAGAAAACCTACGGTCCTGAGCCAGAAAAGTTCATACCTGAACGTTTTCTCAACTCCCGTGTTGGATATTCTATGCCTTCTTTTGGATTCGGACGTTGGTACGTTGTCGAAGAATCAATATTGTGACCGGAGCGTCCTCACCCATAAGCTGTAGAGTTTGTACTGGACGTTACCTGGCGGATAATTCAGTTTTTATGGGGGTAGCATCGATTGTTTGACATCACTCTTGCAAAGGATACCCACGGAAACGAAATCACTGTGGAACCTTTGTTTACTTCTGGATTCCTCTCATGTGTGTCTGTCGTTAGTGTCCACCTATCAATTTATTTGCTGAGGAATGCACGAACTCCTTTCCAGACATCCGGAATCTTTCCAACGTTCCATTACCGCACGATCCGCCTCCGCATTAAACCTGATTCGACTGCCAGCAGCAGAGAATGCATAATGAGTGACGATCCCTAGATCTTTCGGACTTCTTTTTGTAAGGAGAGCATGGAGCTGGAGGACACTTGTCCGTGCTGCATCCAGATAATATTTATGCTTCATCTCAACCTTCCTTCTGCGAATATCGGGGCACGAGCTTAAACGCAAGCCAGGCGATTTCGAGACGAAATTTTGCTTTGCTTGAATTCAAATACACAACGCCATATTCTTCGCAAATAAGTTTCCATGCCAACAATTTGCGATATTATTCAACCATTCTTATACAACACTTACAGATATTGAACGTACAGGTGGTTAGTCTACGCTTGTGCAGCACCAATTGTGAAACTGAAGGGGTGGGAACACATGAACATTTGCGTTACAAATAATGTGACCGCTTTCCGACGCAACGTCGCTACCGGTATTCATCTATCTTTCCGTCGCCATAATTAAATCCGTTATATACAGATAAGACTGAGTTGGCCCTCTGTCACAGGATCATCTATATCGACTCGGACCTGTTGATTGATGTTAGCAAACATTCATCCCCTTCCCAGAGACAAACTATCGTCAGGTATGCGCAGAACGAGTTGCAGGTTAGGCACTACCTAAGGACACAAACAAAATCAACCCCTGAAGCGGGGCTCCCGTATCAGTCTTATCAATCTTTTGGGTAAGATTGCCTACACCACAGCGGAGGGAGCAGGTCTTGTTAGGTATGAAAGACAATATTAATGACGGGGTCAAACTCTAAAGCCATATGGCCATCGCTCAGATTGCTATCTTGAGGCTCACTGGCACAGGATTTTGTGGGTTTTGGTCACACTCCTGCGATTTCGTTGTGGGAGGCGGGATTTATGTACCAGTAACTTGCAGCCTGGTAGCCTGACAGAGGCATTTTCAAGCGGCCTGGAGCTTTTTTGTACAGCGTCTCTCAGTCGCAGCGTTACTAATACATTGATTACTGTCAATTCTATGAGACAGCGAGACCAATAATGATAATGTACTGTCACTTACAAAAAGACAAAAAATATCATATTGCGTAAGATAACCTGGATCATAATCAATTAGTATACAGGTCTAGAGGATTAGGTAGGTGCTTATCCATCTGCACCGTTTTACCGGCTTCGTTTCGTCTTGCTGAGGGCTTGGCACTAGGGTTCCGAACTCGAGATGGCAGTCCAGCGTTGAGTCCGTTTCCAACAGCAAGGAAACCACAGCTGTAAAATGTCCTATAACGCATGATTCAATACTAAATGAGTCAGAGGATGTTCTCAGACTTCATTTACACTATGAAGTCCCAAAATGCAAAACACCATTATTGGATCTATATGAGACGCGTGAGGCTTTTGTTTTTTTTTACGCAGTGCTTTTTGGACACTCACAGAGGCTCTTTGAGATGAAAGAAACAATGGATAAGCCCGCCAACCCCTCAAAAAAGCCATTTGCAAACGCTAGTCTGTGGGATGCATCTACATTTCATTTCTGGAAGGCGAATACAGAGAAAGACTCGAAACGCACGTATCTTCCGGTAAATTTTAAAGTAATAAACTAGCAAGACGACTGAAATGACAATTTATGTAGGTGAAAGAGGATCGTTTCTAGTGAAAACACAGACCGCTTGATATCGCGTTGGCCACAGAGAATAACAAAACGATGATTCCCCAAACCGCGAGCACTATAATACTCTTCGTAAAGAGCGAGGGCTACACCCACTGCTAAATGAGTATGGTTTCATATGAAGACGTAAGATGGTACTTACTAGGGGTAATAGACCAAAGAGGTATGGCGTCACCACGAGCTAAATGCGAGCTTAGCATGCCGATAGACTATCATACTAGACCATGATGCCTCACCATAAGCGTGCGTATATCTGTCGCCTTGGGTGAAATTTGGTGGAATGCACCGTGCATTGATAAACCATATCTGGAGCGAACTGATAATCAGCTAGGTCCTCAGGCTCTGTGAAATGAAAGGAGAGACGCACATGGACAGAGAAATTAAAACCGGCTACGATCGTGCTGAACGTATGGGGAGGAACACAATGTCAGTCTTAACGTACCGTATGTGTGTCCAATATGACACGACGTACGCCATTGCAATTGTAGACTCACGGATCACATCCACCTGCTTACCCGCCAATGTGGCTAGAAGACTTATGGGTGATGTTAACATTCTCCAGATTCGTGCCAGGGTGAAATGCGTATACGAACTCATAGCTATTGAGGGCAGACCGTAGGATCCAAGTAAATATAAAGTTACAGACCACCAGATCCCGAGAAGCCAGCCGTTGAGATATGGAGATTGTCAGGATAAGAGCGGAAAGGAGAATACAACCTATAGCATTCAACACAAGTGATACGAGATCTAGATTCAAAATAGTTTGAGTGTTCATTACAGACAGACGTAGTTCTGTAAGGGAGGGCAGAGAGGAGATACTCAAAGGCAACCGCGGTTATGCCGCTAAATATAAAGTCACAGTGACTGCTTCCTCGGGAGACTTTCGGGCGAAGGAATATCTCAAACTCCGGGGCGTTAGGTCTACCTTGGCTTCCGAGTCGCACAGCGTGCTGGAACTGGCTTGAGAAGCAACGTGATGGGCTGCTTCTGAGTTATTCACGAGGTCAGGCTACTATTCCATTTGCAGTGCCAGCATATATAGATGAAGAGAATTGTAACTGGGACTAGGCGCGACCGCAAGGGATAACTTGAGATGGGGAATCTACTTGAACTGAATGCTGAAGATGAGGAGGCATTCTATACGGACTTACGTAAGCTCACAATTCCTCAACGTGCCATATCCAGGCTTATCATCAATCAATGGGTTCCGGAAAATATGGAGAGCCTGGGCTGGCAGTTACATTTTCAGGGTTCCTTGCCACGAGCGTTACAGGCAACGCCCTAATACGATGTATGTGCATTTCTACATTCGCTAACTCCAATCAAAGCAATAATAGTCTCAAGGGACATTGTAGGCAGTTCCATAATCCTCAGCGAACGTTCGGGCTGTCAAGGGGTTTAAGAGATGGGTTTGGAGAGATGTCTGAAACTCATGACGGAACCGATTGCCAACGCTGGTGTTCAACAGGCCTTAGAGATAGGGCCTAACTTCCGTTCAACATGGGCTCGACGAACTTATGAGGATATGATTCTTCATATCGCTAATGAAAATGAAGAAGGCAACATCCGCGGCACACATACTCATCAAACACTGCCGCCGCTCACAGCCTTACAGAGGCCTTTTCAAGTTACTTGGAACCTTTTTTTTGTTACCTCATTACAGCGTCTCTTCAGCCGCAGGGGTACAAATACACTGGTCTTAAACTTCTCAATTTTATGAGACAGTGAGACCAATAGTGACGCTGTATTGGTAGTAACTTACCAAAGACAAAAAAACATCATTTCGCGTGAGAACCTGGTCCATCATCAATTATGCAGATCCAGAGGATTGGGTGGTTATCCATTTTACCAGCTTTGCTTCGTCTTGCCGCGGGCTTGGCACTAGGATTCCAAACTCGGAATGGCAGTCCAGAGTTGAGTCCGTTTCCAACAGCAAGGAAACCATAGTTGTAAAATGTCCTATGATGCACGATTTAGCACTGGATGAATGCGAGGATGTCCTCAGACTTCACTTACACCGTGGAGTCCCAGAATGCAAAACGCCATTATTGGATCTATACGAGACGCGTGAGGCTTTTTTACGGAGTGCTTTTTGGACCCTCACAGAGGCTCTTCGAGAGGAGAAAAACAGTGGATAAGCCTGCCAACCCCTCAAAAAAGCCATTTGCAAACGCTAGTCTGTGGGATGCATCTACATTTCATTTCTGGAAGGCGAATAGAACGACTCGAAACGCACATATCAAAGATATTTATGTACGAACCGAAGGCCAGAAGTCGGAACAAGAACGGTAATGACAGGAAGTCCTGCACGTTGGCCTTCTGTAGTTTCCGGTAAGTTCTAAAGTAATAAACCAGCAAGACGACTGAAAGGCCAATTTATGTAGGTGAAAGACAAGCATTTTGGGTGAAGACACAGACCGCTTGATATCGAGTTGGCCACTGAGAAGAGCACAGCGGTGATTGCCCAAACCGCCGACACTGCAATGCTTGTCGTGAAGAGCGAGGGCTACATCCGTCGCTAAATGAGGATAATCTCGTATAAAGACGCAATATGGTACTTACTAGGGGTAATAGACCAAAGAGGTATGGCGTCACAACGAGCTGAATGCTAGCTTAGCATACCGATAAATTATCGTACCAGACCATGACGTCTCACCACAAGCGTGCGTATATCTGTCGCCTTGGGTGAAATTTGGTGGAATGCACCGTGCATGATAAACCATATCTGGAGCGAACTGATAAGCAGCTAGGTCCTCAGGCTCTGTGAAATGAAAGGAGAGACGCACATGGACAGAGAAATTAAAACCGGCTACGATCGTGCTGAACGTATGGGGAGTGGAGCACAATGTCAGTCTTAACGTACCGTATGTGTGTCCAATATGAGACGACGTACGCCATTCCAATGGTTTCCTCACGGACCTCATCCACCTGTTTACCCGCCAACGTGGCTAGAAGACTTATGAGCAATGTTAATACTTTCCAGATTTCGTGACATTATGAAATGCATGTACGAACTCATAGCTACCGAGAGCAGACCGTAGAATCCAAGTAAATATGAAGTTACAGACCACCGGATCCCGAGAAGCCAGCCGTCGAGATAGGGAGATTGTCAGGATGAGAGCGGAGAGGAGGATACAGCCTATAGCGTTCAACACAAACGACACGATATTTAGATTGAAAATAGTTTGAGGGTCCATTACAGACAGACGTAGATCTGTAAGGGGAGAGACTCGGAGAGATATTCAAAGGCAACCAGGGCCATGCTGCTTTACTATAAAATCACGACCGCTACCATCAGGTGAACTGAATACAGGAATATTTCAACCTCCGGGGCGGCAGATCTGCCTTGGCTTTCGAGTCGCACAGCGCGCAACGCTGGAACTGGCACTTGAGATCTTGGGAAGCTAAAGATGATGGACCACATGCGAGTTATTCGCGAGGTCCTACTATTCCATTTGTGGGGTATCAGCAGCGCATATGTAGAAAGGAATCGCAACTGGATCCACTATAGGGCACGAGCACTGCAAGAGATAATTTGAGACGGGGACTCTACTCGGCCTGAAGATCAGATGAGGATGCTAGGAACCGCTATACCCACTAGCCGACGTTGGTTCACTTTCCTGATGTGCATATACCTATATACTTACGTAAACAGCTAAGCTCACGGTACTTGACGGCGGCCCGTGTGCAATCAATTGCATTTCTGGACACCCGCCACAAGGTACGCTTGAGCATCGAAGCGTCGCAAGAAGCAGTGAGAAGACGGTTTATCTGCAATGAACAGGAGCTCAAATATTCACAACGACATTTTTTTTCAAATTCTCCCCATGATCCCATCCACGCTTATCCCAAATTTAACAAGCTGGTCGGAGTTCTTTTCATTGAAGCATGCTCTATTTATATGCTATCCCAAGATCTTTCCGCTGACAGCTCCTTACGTAAGGAGCTGTCGTGACTTTTCCTATAGTGATCACCATCCCGTGGTATCCATCAACGACGCCCATCGTTGGCTAACGGTGCTCGTTGGTGGGGTGGAATACTTGTATAGACACATGGCACGATATAGCGCATTGCCTTACGAAAATTCTCAAGACACGATTCGCCGGTTTGCTAATAGTATATATTGTTCCCGAAGACACTTATATTTCTCCCACCGCCTGTACACCATTTCAAGGTCCCTCATATGCAACGGGCCGTCCCATGTCCCGCGATTATTAATATGCATACTTTGCATGCACCCTCTCCTATTCTTCCGGTTGTCACTCGATGTCGGCCTGGAGTATAACACAGATAGTTTTCACGATCATCTTTGGGGTTTTCGCCGTAGCTATTAGAGCATCGTTTCTGCGTAAACGTATCCCCAAAGGTCAGAATTAAAGTTTAAAGCCCATGTTTAACTTAACGCTCAGACCACCACTGATCAATACGTTCCCCAGGCATAAGGCTTCCGCCTGGACCTCAACGGAAACTCATTTCAGGCAATGCAGCCAATTTTCCAACACGCCACCAGTGGGAGACATTCACACAATGGACTAAAGAATACGGTGGCTTACTTTTCCAGACTCGACACAACGTTCTTCTGATTTTTTCTCAGGAGACCTCTTGTACCTGGAAATCTATGGGAACCCTATTGTCATCGTAAACTCTACAAGTGTTGCAGCAGATTTGTTTGAAAAAAGGTCGAAGATTTATTCCGATCGCGCTGAGTTTCCGATGATGAATGGTCTGTAAGTCCATGTGATTTTCTCGACAGGTTCTGCTGATCACCCAATGACCTGTAGGATGGGATTCGACTGGGATTTTGGACTGATGCGCTATGGAGATTGGTGGCGACGTCATCGCAAAGCCTTTCATCAAGAATTTTATTCCACTTCTATTGTCAAATACCACGACATCCAAACTCGACAGACTAGGTAGGTGCTCAGGCGTGTCATGATTCCGTTTACACCACAAAATCCTAGACGTCTCCTTCACTACCTCCGGGAGACTCCCAATGACTTTTCAAAACACATACGACACCTGTCAGGCGCTATCATTTTGGAGGTGAGAAGAGGAGGAATTGAGAGGCAATTTTGGACATTTGACATACCTCACAGGTCACTTATGGGTTCGATGTGCCTCCAGGTCACCGCTATATTGAAGTGGCTGGGAAGGCCGCAGCAGCAATGGTCGATGCCGGTACGCCAGGCGCATTCCTCGTCGACAGTTTACCCATCTGTACGTTTAAACGCTCAATCACGGCGTCTCACTGAATATCCGAACAGTAAAATATGTTCCTGAATGGATGGTTGGCGCTGGGTTTCAAAAGATTGCCCGAGAAACGCGACTTCTTACTACAGAGGTTGCCGAGGCACCTTTTGCTGCTGTCAAAGAGCAACTAGTCAGTTTGAATGACTCACAGCTGTTGCGTTAGACGAACTGAATTTGATCCGATAGAATGCTGGAACAACGAATCCGGCCCCTTCCGTTTTGACGTCGTTATTAGAGAAATTGCAGTCTCGCCCAAATTCACTTCCGGATGAAGAAGTGGTGATTCGTAATGTTGCGGCTGTAGCTTACCTGGCTGGAGCCGACACAGTGAGGACTTACGTTCTCTACGACGTGATTGTCAATGCCGCAATCACTCTTATCACTCTTCTTAGACCGTTTCCGCTCTCAATACGTTCATGCTCGCCATGCTTCTCTATCCGGAGGTGCAAAAAAAGGCACAGGCTGAGCTCGATTCCACAATCGGGAAGAATCGCCTTCCCGATTTTGGTGATCGCGGAAACCTTCCTTATATTGAAGCAGTAGTGAGAGAGACACTGAGATGGCATCCTGTTGTGCCCCTAGGAGTCCCTCACAGGACAACGAAAGATGACAGTAAGTTTATTCTAAAGGAAACACGTTCAACTTAAAATTACTCTTATTTCGAAACTTAGTATACAATGGCTACTTCATCCCCGGGGGAAGTATTGTCATTGGCAACTCTTGGTAAACCTATACCTGCCAGCGATAACCCACACGCTCAATGTGCAGCGTTTAGGGCGATGCTATATGACGAGAAAACCTACGGTCCTGAGCCAGAAAAGTTCATACCTGAACGTTTTCTCAACTCCCGTGTTGGATATCCTATGCCTTGTTTTGGATTCGGACGTCGGTACGTTCTAGAAGAGTCAATATTATAACCGAAGTGTCCTCACCCATAAGCTGTAGAGTTTGTCCTGGACGTTACCTGGCAGATAATTCAGTTTTTATAGGGATAGCAACGATTCTCCAAGTGTTTGACATTACTCCCGCAAAGGATACCGACGGAAACGAAATCACTGTGGAACCTTTATTTACTTCTGGATTCCTCTCGTGAGTGTCTGTCATCAGTGTCCACCTATTGATTTATCTGTTGAGGAATGCACGAACTCCTCTCCAGATATCCGGAAGCTTTCCAATGTTCGATTATCGCACGATCTGCTTCAGCATTGAACCTGATTCCACCGCTAGCAGCAGAGAGCGCCTAAGGGGCGACGGTCCCTAGATTTATAGGATTTCTTTCTGTCAAGGGGGCATGGAGTTGGAGGACACACGTTCGTGCTGCTGTATCCAGATACCACATACGCTTTATCTCGGCCTCCCTTCTGCGAAGGTTGGGCTTCAGAATTAAAACACAACTTCAATGGCAGGAGCTTAAACGCAGGCCGCAAATTTTGCGTTGCTTAGAATCTTCTCAACACCATACAAATCCTTCACAGACAGGTTTCCATTCTAACGACTTGTCAAGAGGCCACATTCTAATCCAACTCTTCGTCAGAAAGTGATCTATTGGATGCACAGGTGATTGATATTGATAGTCTGCTTGCGCAGTAACGATTGCGGAGCCCAAGGGTTTGGAACAAGTGAGATGCAGTTTCGATTCTGATTCCCCGAGTTTATGAGGGATGGAATTGGCTGTTATAGTTGGCCATTTCAACCTTCATTAAGATCATCCCCCTTTTCCCACGATAATCCAGGATTATGAAATTTTGTCCACAGTTTATGTAAGAAAACCATACAACTGGACTACAAAACCCATCTCTTTTTGGATTTCAGGATGGTTTTGGGGTCCCAATGGGGTTCTACTGGGAATGACCATTTTTTTGGCACTTTTATTCTGCTCAGTTCATAGGGGCCTCTGATACAAAACATCCAATTTTATCTGGGTGTTATCTCAGACCACCCCTCTGACTTCCTAGGTCCTTTTTTAAAAATTTTATCTCACTTGTTTTATTTGTCATATTAGTATCTCAAGGAATCCTGTTGGGATTATTGTCATGTGACTTCATTGCTGTCCACAAGAACATGCGCAGGCTGAAATATAATATCATTTACTCTTCTATGTACATACAAGAAGTACTAAGAGGTACTACTTTCACAGCACAATGGTGCCTGGCTCCCAGGACATCCACCTCTTCCCTCCAGCCCACCCTCAACCTTCAGACCTCAAAAAGACGCATAAGATGGTGTGGGTGCAGGTACATAGAGAGTGGGTGGGTTGATGTGCAGGTGGTGTGCAGGTGGTGAGAGGCAACAGGGATGGCAGGTGGGTGTTGAGGGGTGATAGGAATGGGGTGGGGGCGTTGAGGGGCAAAGTGGAGGGTGTGCATGGGTGGTGGCAACACAGATGGGGTGGCAGGGCATTGAGGGGCACCACAGAGGACATGTGGGTGTGAGGGTGACGCAAAAAGGGTGGTGGGGGCGGCAAGGGGGCGATGGGGGTGGTGAGAGGGTGGCAAGGCAGGCCAGAGGGCGGTGGGGGTGGCAAGAGGGTGGGGGTGGTGAGAGGGTGGTTGGGCCAGCAAGAGGGTGGTGTGGGCGGTGAGAGGGTGATGGGGCTGGCAAGAGGGCGGTGAGGGTGGCAAGAGCATGGTGGGGGTGTGGGGCATCGTGCATTGGTGCATCCAGTGTTTTCTGACATACACAAGAGTGTACACTCTTGTGTACATCAGCAAACACACTCCTCACTCACGTGACACAGTCTCAGTACTGCGGTTTTGATCCTGCCGCACAACTGGCTGCACACGCACCAAACATGGCTATCTGGTGTGTTTTCCTTTTCTTTTATTGCTTTTTGCATGCTTACTGTGTGGCATTCTTTCAGCAGACCAAGTTCTGATATTTTCACACCACAGTGGCACAGTGAAGCTCATTTATCTTCCTCTGATGCAGATTCGTTCTATTCATGATTGCCAACTCAAATAGCAGTAAGTGTTCTTAATATTGTTCCTGTTCTTCTTACAAACTATGAAGTAACCATTGTAGTTCCTCTGTGGCTTTTACTTGCTGCTCCCTGCCTATCCCCTTGACTTCTGTGCCTTCTCTATTGCTCTCTCCCCTATATATATTAATTGAAATACTTTGCAGTTACATGATCAGTCTTCAGGTCTATTTACACTGTGGGGCCCACTGATGGGCACTATTATTGCCATTTTTATGTGGGTCATACTTACATCTCATTGATTGAGTTCTAATTTTGCTTTTCTAGCCTCATTGCCATCTGTTACCCTTTACTGCTTCACTGCAATATGAGTGTGAAAGTATACAAAGGTAGGGTACAGACTCATGTTTCCACAGTACCTTGGTGGAATGAAACAGCTCACTATGGGCATCACTGTGCGTATGAGGTCATCGCCGGTGGTGTGCCAGAGCATGTCATTTCACCCAGGTACTCAGGCCTCTATCACCAATGTGTGCGTGCGACATCGCTGCCTATGGTGGTAGAGGCCTTCACTGTCAAATGTGCTGATCAGGTTTTGAGTTGCAGGCACACTCATACCTATTACATGTGTGCTTCAATGGCCTTAGCACATTGATGAGAAGAAACACAAATGGGAGTTGGAAGAGAACAATGGGGGAAAATGAAGGAGCTAGATGGACATATGGAAATCATGAGAGGTTCCTGGAAAATAACTTGTATTTTTCAAATCTGTGATTGTTGGTTGGCAGTATCTATAAGTCAAATCTGTTCCCATTGGGACTTTTGAGTTTTTCACATCAATGATTATTGTCATGTGACTGTGTTGCTGTCCACAACAGTACTTTGATCCACGGTAACATACAAGAAGTCCTAGTGTCCTCATTCACAGCTCAATTTGTATCCCTGCTCTGCATACATGTATATTTAATGGGACATTGAATTTGGTACATTTGGGACACTTAGATTTGCACTTGGTGTACAGGACTGGTTTGGGACAGTATGGGATGGTATGGGACAGTCTTATTGGGAGGATCACCTGATAGAAAATCAACTACACCTTGGTTACCTGGTAGCAAGGGGTGTCAGGGTGATGAACATAGGGGAATTGGCCTCTGTCAAGTGGAGCAGTGACCCATTTCACAAGTCACATATGTGTGTTGTGGAGTCAAGGCATTTTCCTTTGCAATCACTGGAGACATGACACAAAATGTACCTAGAGAAAAGCATGGGAAAATTGTGCAAAAAGATTGAATTTTGCCACCATTTGTATGGTGAGAAAATTGAAAACATAGTGTGTTTTTGGTCAACATTTGTTTGGGGTGCAGATGTTGAACAGAGTTAGGATTTGATTGGGGTGAAAATTAGGAATTTGCTTCAGATTTGTGTCCCACACAATTCAAGGCATTTTTGTTAATTTTATCATGATTTTCACACCCAAGCATTTTGTAAACAAAGTTACAATTTTCCCAGGGAGAAAATTGAGAACAAAGGGCAAATTGCAGGAAAATGGTAATCAATTTCCTCTTTGTTCTTGATTTTCTCCCTGGGAAAATTGTAACTTTGTTTACAAAATGCTTGGGTGTGAAAATTGTGATAAAATTAACAAAAATGCCTTGAATTGTGCGGGACACAAACCTGAAGCAAATTCCTAATTTTCACCCCAATCAAATCCTAACTTTGTTCAACATCTGCACCTCAAACAAATGTTGACCAAAAACACACTATGTTTTCAATTTTCTCACCATGCAAATGGTGTCAAAATTCGATCTTTTTGCACAATTTTCCCACGCTTTTCTCTGGGTACATTTTGTATCATGTCTCTGGTGAATGTTAAGTTTTTAGTTGGGATACTGAGTAATTCCTTTTTTCTTGATGGGGATCCAAAATAGGACCTGGGAGTGGAGAGGTTAGTTTCATAGAATTTAGCTCCATTTGATCTTTGTCATTGTCTGTCAGGGACCAGGGTAGGACACTGTAGAAAAAGACATGCCAATCTGACAGCTCCTAACACCCCAGGGTTTTCAATATTTAAACCCAGTTCAAACTTTGATCTAAATGTCATATTTTTACAGAAAGTTTCAATAGACATATAATCACAACTAAACTAGAAGTTTTGCACAGGGTGTCAAATAGTGATGGATGCAGTTCAGCTCAAACTGATTCATACCAGTTCAGTTCAATGAATTGAACTGTGAGCTGGTTCCAGTTAAAATCACTGGACTGGCTCAGATTGATCTTGAACTGGTTCAAGATCTGTGGTTTGCTGGAATGCATGTGATGTGTTGCAATGTTGCCAACCCACACCACCACCAGCACTGCCACCGACTTGCCACCACCCCACCACCCTAGCACCCCACCACCACCACCACCACCACCACCACCACTGCTGACCACCACCTCCACCACCACACCACCAGGACCATGGCACCACCACACCAGGACCACTGCCACCATCCTCACTGCCCCTACAACATCCCTACCACCCCTACCACACCTGTCACCAGCATACGTGCATGCACACCCCTGCCCCAGTTGCACCCATGGTGGCCCACCCCCATCCCCATCTGCACAGCCCCATCTGCCATCCCTCACCCATCCCCATCCATGCCACCCCCATGCCCATCCCCATCCATGCAGACCCCACCACTATCCCACTGCCACACCCTGCTACCATGCCATTGCCACCACCACACCCCTACCACACCTGCACCTGCACCCACACATATTTACTTTTTAAATACAATTATTATTATTTTTAACATTTGAACTGGTTCTTAACTGGCTCAGAGCCAGTTCAGAACTGACTGAGCTGAACTGATAGTGAACTGAACTGTGAGCCAGTAACCAGCAAATTGTTGAACCAGTTTATGAACTGAACTGAACTGAATTGAACTCCATCCATCACTAGTGTCAAATCTAATTATGGATTTGAAGTTTTGACCAAAATTTCAAAATACTGTTTAAACCCTAAGAAATATTAAAGATTAGGGTTTCAATGTGATGCCAGACTTCTAATACTTTCCAGGATTTAGTCTGAGCTTTGATATTTAAATGGGCACACACAAGTGACTAAATTTGAGGTGCCCTCCTATATTTTGACCACACCAAATATTGGAATATAGTTTGGGATTTGTTTCAGCTCCCAAATTTGAAAACAGAACTTGAAGTTTGATATTTGTTTACATACATTGTCTGATCATCACCCATTGATCTGTTGAAAGTGGACAATTCAGAAACTATTTAGACCACAGAACACTAGCACAGCACTGGGAATAGTGGATGGGTACTCAGTTTATTGAGAAGTAAAGAAAACAAAGTGTAACTACACATACCTGGGAACAGTGGATGGGTACTCAGTTAGAGAGTCA
>MU134852.1:6246-21122 GCA_015039355.1 Ramaria rubella | reverse complement strand
TACATAGAACAATGGGATGCAAACACTGGGAATAATATAGACTTGTTGAAAGGAGCGCTTGATAAAAAATGAACTACACGTTGTTAGCAAGGGGGTGTCAGGGTGACAAACATAGGGGAATCGGCCTCTGTCATGTGGAGCAGTGACTCATTTCACAAGTTGGTATTTAAGTCACTTCGCATTCTTTGTGATAATGCGACGCATAATCAAAGTGGCAAGATTGAAGAGCAAGGGATGATACAGCACTGCATCCCATCACTTTGTGCAATTGGAGCACTTGGCATGCATTTATTTTCACTTTTTCATATTGCAGGACAACCTCTCAAATTAGAACCTAATTTCTCTCTAGTGGCAAGCAGGATTTGGGGAGTATGTGTTGAATTTTGTGGTTGTCCCATCGCTCTAGCTTGTATAGTCGCTTGAATATTGTTGTTTACTTTCTTGGATGTATTTTGACTCTGCTTTGGGTGCTTATTAAGTGCCCTAAAGCTTAGGGGAACTGGGTGGGTGACTCTCTAACTGAGTACCCATCCACTGTTCCCAGGTATGTGTAGTCACACTTTGTTTTCCTTACTTCTCAATAAACTGAGTACCCATCCACTGTTCCCAGTGCTGTGCTAGTGTCCTGTGGTCTAAATAAGTGCTGAATTGTTCACTTTCAACAGGTTATGGGCCCTGGGCTTTGAGCTGCCTTAACCATCCTTGCCTGTCTCTCTATAGTGTCAATTTTCGCTTTTTGAACAGAAAATCTCTTTTGTCTCAGGGCTTTTAGACATCTTGGTACAACTGAGACATCTCATCCACCCCCTCAGCACACCTCAGACCCTCCTCAGTTCACTGTAGTTCTCTGTGACTACTTTTATCCATTCATCCAATCTCCATCCACCTTTCCCTGCCTCATATTTCGACTATTGCACTTTCTGTGGGCCAGCTATCGTCGACATTCTTTTGGGCACCTATTCGGGATTGTGTTGTGAGCTTGGAGCCTCAAATTTAAAGGAATCGGTCCAGTGGTTGGTCTGCTAGAGCTCATTGTTTAATCCTTCCTCCATTCTTCCATACTTGTACAAATTTCGCCTCCTGTGTGTTATACGCCAGGACGATCGTCAAGCGAATTTTTGCCACGTATTCAGCTCATTCCCCTCTTTCGGGCGCTTATATTTTTGGAGCGATCGAATCAGCCATTCTTTTTCAGTGACCAATTCCTTCACCACACTCCTACACATTGCTCTTGACATTGCACACACTCACACATCCTTTCACATCCTGATTCCCACTTGTCATCAGTGTTCTGAACTTGGCCACCTGATTATACACTCTCCCTCACTATTCCATCTGAAATTTGGACAATCCATTCATCAATTCTTGTCTAACACCTACTTCTTTCAACCACTCAATTAGTGTCATGGCAGAATCCAAGGTTCCTAGATTTCCTCACCTTGGGGAGAATAATTATTCCAGCTGGTCAGGCAATATGCGTGCTTTTCTCATGACAAAGAACTTGTGGGGTATTGTCAGTGGTCAGGAGACACAGCCTTCAGAGACTGAAGAATTGAAGGATTGGCGCAAGCGTAAAGATGCAGCATGGGGAGACATTGGCTCTGCTTGGAACCATCCCAGCAGGTTCATGTCAGTTCTTTGCCAGAGGATCTAGTGCAGATGTAGAACAAACTCAAATCAGTTCATCTCCAAAAACGTCC
This sequence comes from Ramaria rubella, assembly GCA_015039355.1. Taxonomy (NCBI): domain Eukaryota; kingdom Fungi; phylum Basidiomycota; class Agaricomycetes; order Gomphales; family Gomphaceae; genus Ramaria; species Ramaria rubella. Next base: position 19,422 of record MU134852.1, on the reverse strand, counting down.
TGCTACTCGTTTCAATGCCTATGATGCTTTACTTAACATCAGGAAGAAAGATGATGAATCACTTGGTGCTCTTATGACTCGTGTCGATGAGGCTGTTCAACAAGTGAAAGAACTGCATCCACCTGAATTTACCATGGAGGATCTTGATGGAGAATTGGCATCAATGGCCTTGATTAGAGCCCTTCCAGAACAGTATGGGGCTTTTGTCTCCTCACTCATGCTGTTGCCTCAGTCTGACTATGTCACTGTCAAAGAGGCATTTTTCAATGAAGAGCAGACTCGTACTCATCGTTCTGCAGATGGCTCAATGGCTATGGTCTCTGCTAATGCTGCACAGGCCTCCAAGTCATCTGCCTCTGGTCCTTGCACATTCTGTGATTGTCCTGGTCATTCCCTTGAAACTTGTTTTAAGTTTAGGGATGCCAAGAGGACTGCTAGAGAAGAAGTGCAGGTAGATCAAAAGCATAAGAAGGAGAAGAAGAAGAAGCCTGCCCAGGCTAATCAAACAGAGGAGATAGCAGATAGTGTAGAGTTTGTTGGAAATGCAAGTGATATGAACAGTCTTACCTCTATGTCTAATGAGGCTAGAACTGACTGGACGCCTGATACAGGTGCCTCTTCACACATGACTTCTCATCGTCACTGGTTTGTCACCTACACAGCTCACAAAGTCCCCATCAGGTTAGCCAACAACCAAGTTATATATTCTGATGGGATTGGGTCTGTGAGGTTCAGATCAAAAGCTAAAGAGATACCCAATCATCTTCTTGAATTTCATAATGTCTTGCATGTTCCTAGTCTGAAAAATAACCTCCTCTCAGTACTGTACCTTACCAAAAACAAAGGCTATCATGTTTCAATTGTTAGAGACAAGATGCATTTTCGTTGTAAGGGCAGCCTTCTCTTCACTGCTACTGTGAACCAGCACAATATTGCATCACTTGATGGTGTGACAGAGCCCACAGCAGATGAGTTTGCTGGTCTCATTAGCACTTGTCCTTTGGACATTAACCTTTGGCATTGTTGGTTTTCTCATCTGAATCTTGGAGATGTGAAGCGTCTCATCTCTGGTAATCTGACTTCTGGCTTAACTGTCAAGTCTCATGCATCACCTGACCCCATCTGTGAGCCATGTCTTGCAGGTAAGCAGCACAGGGTGGTGAATAAAGTGGCTACATCACACTCCAAAGTTCCCTTAAAACTTATTAACACTGACTTGCATGGACTAATGCCAGTGGTCACCAGAGAGGGCTACAGATACTGGCTGACATTTATTGATGATGCCACTAGGTTCAGAGTTGTCTGCCTGATCAGAAATAAGTCTGACACCTTTGAGTCATTCAAGACTTTGAAAGCAGTACTTGAGAACTTGACAGGCCATAAAATAAAAATTATGTGGGATGACAAGGGTGGGGAATACATATCTAGGGAATTTGATTCTTTCTTGGCAGCTTGTGGGATAGCAAGGCAGCACACTGTCAGAAATGAAGCTCATCAGAATGGTGTTTCTGAGCGGTTTAATCGCACAATGGAAGAGAGTTCCACTTCAATGTTGGCAGAATCTGGGTTCCTCCTTCATTCTGGGGCTATGTAATTCCTGCCCTGGTCCATGTGCGTAATAGATCTCCTACCTCTGCACTTGATGGCAAGCTGCCTTACACTGCTTTGTATGGGAAGAAACCAGATGTGTCTCATCTATGTGTGTTTGGGTGCACTGCCTATGTGCATGTGCAAAAAGATAAGAGGAAGGGACTTAGTCCTCACACAGAAAAATGTGTCTTCATTGGATATCCTGCTGAGTATAAAGGATGGAAATTCTGTAATCCTGTCACTCAAAAGATTGTCATTAGCAATACAGCTGAGTTTGATGAACGGTATTTCCCTGGCCTTGCTAAATCCAAGTCCCTTCCCATGCCTAAGCCCTCTGAACCAAATATGGTGGAGACTAATGACTCAGGCTATGGAGGTGGATACCATCCGGTGGGAGATGCTCCTGATGTGGTGGGAGATTTGCCTGAACAGGTGGGAGAAGAGCCAGCAGATGTACTTGTCCAACCATCTCCTTCACCTCCACCTCAGTCTCCTGTTGTGCATCCATCCCCTTCATCATCATCTTCCTCAGAAACACTGTGAGGGGTAGCACAAAACACAGTTGCATTGCAGCAGGCCCAAGTGAGTCTTCAGGAAACCAGCTATAAAGCACTGGAGGAGGCTCTCATTTGAATGGAAGGGTATTTAGGCCTTCTCGCAGATAGAGTGCCTTGAAAAGCTCAGAAAATACAAAGTAAAGTGTATTTTGTTTAACAGTGGGGACTCAGCTTATATACAAACAAAGCACCAGATTTGACGGCATCCCTGCCTCCTTCAATATCATCTTCTTGTCTTCAGCTTCCTATTCACAAACCTCCTATACAATATTGTTCTCTGACTCATGATGCTCCCGTAGCATCATTGGTTCGTTGTACAGGAGTAACAGAAACTTCATCAGAGGTAGCTGTGTCAGGACCACTGGGAGATCATGAAGTAGAACCTGAAATTTCTCCCTGCTCCAATACGACACCAGCATCCACTGTACCTTCAGAGATTGCTGTCCCTAATTCCTCCCATCCACCACTTGCAACTGTCACTGTGACAAATGCCAGCCTTGTCCCTGCTCTCACATCAATACTCTCAGTCCCATCATATATCAATGTGCGAATGCCCTCATTGTCTCCTCAGAAACATGGAGAAGCTGATCCCCAGGAATCCATGAAGTGGATTCCTTTGGTGGAACAGTTTGGTCAATCCCAAATTCTAAAGCATGAATGGGAGTGGGTCGGAGGCAACTAGGTACCTTATTATGAGGTCCAGACAGTCACAATGTTCCAACAGCTTCGGAACAGTTTCTTACCTGTGCGAGTCTTGCATGAGTGTTGGGGCAAAAAGCCAGCTTGGCATTGGAATATTGCAGCCAAGAAAACAGATTATGGACAGCAGAAGAAAGTTGCTCACTTGATCAAAGACTTGAGCAAACAGCCTCCCTGGGACATCGACAAGTCTCTCTGGTTTATAGAGAAGACCTACAGTTCCAAATATACTGCTGGAATTTTTTCACAATGGCTCTGTGAGGAGAAGAAAATGGAAACAGTGCAAATATGAGGGCCATCTTTGAAGAAGCTGACAAGTATGAAAGCTGAGATCGTGTTGCCTTTAATAGAATAATTGCTTCAATAGTATTTTATTATTATGAACTGTAATTTTATTTATGCAAGGTCTAAAATATGTATAATCATTTAGAGAATAGCACAAATGGTGAAATTTGGTTTACTTCTGTGTGCAACTCAAATGTCACTGGATTTGTCTTAAACACCCATTTGTCTTTAACATCTGCAGAATGGCGAATAAGAGCATTCCTAGGAGGTCAGTCAACACCTTCCTCCTCCATCTATCAAATTATCATATCAATGGGAGTTCAAGGCCTTTGGCAGGTATGTTAATGAAATACAACATAATGTACATTTTGAATCTTTGTTTCCCCAGGTATTGCACCCTGCTGCAGCTGAACACACCCTAACAAATCTCAGTATCGAAGATGGGTTCACGAGCAAATTGGACAATACAACATATCACATTGGCATAGCTACTTCTATATGGTTCTATCAAGCCAAAAGTAGTCGAGGTGGTGAGAATCCTCAATTGAGGGTTCTTTTCTTTCACTGCTGCCAGTATGACCCATTTGCATGAGATCACAACCTGTAAGTTCACAATCATGTTCAAAGATTATTGGAAATGGCTCTTCTGCCCATGTTTGTCTTCAATGGATCCCTGCAACCTAAGAACAAATGAGGGAAGATCATCAAGAGAAATGACCATTCACTCATCAAGAACTTTGAGAAAATTCTTGACACTTTTGGCTTTGAGTACAGAACGGTAAGCATCCTCCAGCATCACCAGAAAGAAATCCAACTGGTTAATTAAATTTTTTTAGGCTCCTGGGGAGGCAGAAGCCAAACTTGCTCACCTGAATATGTCTGGTGTCATTGATGCTGTATGGTTGGAAGATGTTGACTGCTTTCTTTTTGGAGCAACAATGGTTCTACGTAGTGTTACTGGAGGTAAACAGAATGATCAGGACCTTGTCAAAGTTTACAAGTCAAAAGATCTTGCTGACCACTTGAACATCAAGCTCATGCAAAGTGGTCTTATCCTAATTGCACTTCTTTGTGGTGGTGACTATGATACAGTGCATGCACAGTGTTTGTTTTCACTTGAAGCGTGGATATAGCTAATATGATTTTGACAGAGGGGAGTTAGTGGTTGTGGTATTCAAACTGCATGTGGGTTAGCAAGGGCAGGCTTTGGAGACTCTCTTGTCTCAGCTGTGAAGACTTCAAGCCCTGCTGAGTTTGACGCATTCATACCTATCTGGCATGATGCACTATGGAGGGAACTATGCACCAATTCATCTGGATGGGGCTCAAAAATTCCCAACCATTGCCGAGAATGTAGCCAACAATTTTCCTCCACTCAAAGTCCTGCCGAGTTATGTTTGTCCCATCACATCTGGTCAAGCTGGATTACAGGGAGTTGACACCCTTTGGCATAAAGAAGTTGATGTCAGAAAGGTTGCACGTGTTTGTGAGACTTACATGGAATGGGGGATTGAGAGCATGATCATCAAGAGGTTTCGGACCCAGAGGACCCTTTGCACATCTGGATTCCAGGGATTATTATTCAGGTGGCAATTCCAGAACTGGTTGAAATTTAAAAACATGAAAGAAACAGATTTTCAACAAGCTTGCGAAATGAAAAGGTTGTGCCACTGGGAACCAACCTGCATCAGAACTCAGGCAAGACAACACAGGTCCTCTGGTTCAGTTTTACAGAAAGTGTCCCTTGGAGCCATTGAAACCAGGTGGACTAAAGCTGGCTCGTTATTCACAAGCACACCTGTCTCCTCATGCCATTAACATGGAGCCAACATTGGTCTCTGGATTTCAATTGGAAAATACACATGCTGCATCTACAAGTAGGACCAATACATTGGCGAGGTCATTTACAGGACCAAATACTCACAGACAGAGAAGTGGGATCAATATGTCATCAAACAGAGCCGAGGTCTCAGACGATGTCATCATTATCAATAAAAATGAAGACATGCTGGAATAATGCAGCTGATGGACCAGGACTGGCAGAAACCTTCCATGGGGTTCAGGTTTCATCCTGAGAAGCAAAATCCCTCTATTGGAGACTTATTTACATAGATACACTGCATGGACATCAGGACATTAAAGAGGAAACAGAATACCATGTGAAACTCGCCACCTGAATAATAACCCCTGAAATCCATATGCACAAAGGGTCCTCTGGGTGAGCCTCCAAGCCTTTCATTTGCAAATGGCTACTTGATGGTACGTTTGACTTGTTCGTGTCTGTGAATTCTATTGAAGCTGAAGCAAAACCAGAACTTCAGCTGTTTAGAAGACCATCCTTTGCAAAAACACACAAGATTTTCTGGGCAGATCTTGAGGCAGTATTCAAGCATGCAATTTTTAGACTTATGTCGTCTTTCCTGGTGTATTTTTAAAGGACCAAGGTCATGTTCCTTTTTCCATCACAATTAGAGCTTATTGCATATCATAAAGTTTTTCACTCACCTGTGTTGCATCTCTAGCATTTCTCAAGAACATTTGCAGTACGATGCCTGGCCATATCAGAGTCCGAAACCTCTTGATGATCATGCTCTCAATCCCCCATTCCATGTAAGTCTCACAAACATGTGCAACCTTTCTGACATCAACTTCTTTATGCCAAAGGGTGTCAACTCCCTGTAATCCAGCTTGACCAGATGTGATGGGACAAACATAACTCGGCAGGACTTTGAGTGGAGGAAAATTGTTGGCTACATTCTCGGCAATGGTTGGGAATTTTTGAGCCCCATCCAGATGAATTGGTGCATAGTTCCCTCCATAGTGCATCATGCCAGATAGGTATGAATGCGTCAAACTCAGCAGGGCTTGAAGTCTTCACAGCTGAGACAAGAGAGTCTCCAAAGCCTGCCCTTGCTAACCCACATGCAGTTTGAATACCACAACCACTAACTCCCCTCTGTCAAAATCATATTAGCTATATCCACGCTTCAAGTGAAAACAAACACTGTGCATGCACTGTATCATAGTCACCACCACAAAGAAGTGCAATTAGGATAAGACCACTTTGCATGAGCTTGATGTTCAAGTGGTCAGCAAGATCTTTTGACTTGTAAACTTTGACATGGTCCTGATCATTCTGTTTACCTCCAGTAACACTACGTAGAACCATTGTTGCTCCAAAAAGAAAGCAGTCAACATCTTCCAACCATACAGCATCAATGACACCAGACATATTCAGGTGAGCAAGTTTGGCTTCTGCCTCCCCAGGAGCCTAAAAAAATTTAATTAACCAGTTGGATTTCTTTCTGGTGATGCTGGAGGATGCTTACCGTTCTGTACTCAAAGCCAAAAGTGTCAAGAATTTTCTCAAAGTTCTTGGTGAGTGAATGGTCATTTCTCTTGATGATCTTCCCTCATTTGTTCTTAGGTTGCAGGGATCCATTGAAGACAAACATGGGCAGAAGAGCCATTTCCAATAATCTTTGAACATGATTGTGAACTTACAGGTTGTGATCTCATGCAAATGGGTCATACTGGCAGCAGTGAAAGAAAAGAACCCTCAATTGAGGATTCTCACCACCTCGACTACTTTTGGCTTGATAGAACCATATAGAAGTAGCTATGCCAATGTGATATGTTGTATTGTCCAATTTGCTTGTGAACCCATCTTCGATACTGAGATTTGTTAGGGTGTGTTCAGCTGCAGCAGGGTGCAATACCTGGGGAAACAAAGATTCAAAATGTACATTATGTTGTATTTCATTAACATACCTGCCAAAGGCCTTGAACTCCCATGGAAATGATGGTTTGATAGATGGGGGAGGAACACTCCTAGCAATGCTCCTATTTCCATAACAGCAGGTGTTTAAGACAAATCCGTTGTGACATTCGAGAATGTTTCGTTGCACACACAGAAGAAGTACCACAAAACCTAGCATCTGTGATCTTCTTTAATTGTTTATGTGAAATTTGTACATTAAATAAATTTATGGACCATAATTAAAAATATACTGTTGAAGCTACCCAATACAATTTCAGGATTTGTACTTGTCAGCCTCACCAAAAATGGCTCTCATGTTTGCACCCTTTCCATTCTTCTTCTCTTTGCAGAGCCATCGTGCAAAGGTTTTAGCAGTATATTTGGAACTGTAGGTCTTCTGTAAAAACTTGAGGGATTTGGTAATGTCCCAATGTGGCCATTTGCTTAAATCTTCTATTATGTGAGGAACCTTTTTTCACTGTCCATAGTCTGTTTTCTTGGCAGCAACATTCCAATGCCTTTTTGCCCCAATGCTCATGCAGGACATGCACCAGTAAGAATCCATTGATTCCATTCATGTACTCGTACCAAAGCTGTCACAATGTTGTGACAGTCTGAATTTCATAGTAGGGGACCCAATTTTCACCAGTCCACTCCCATTGGTGTCTGAGAAGCCGAGTTTGACCAAATTGGTCTGCTAAAGAAGCCCATTTCAATGCTTTTGAGGAATCAAGCTCTTGACCTTTTTGCAAAACCAACATGTTTGGCACATTTCCATTTCATGGGGATGGGATGATAAAGGTGATTGATGGAACCAGGCTGGAATCTGTTACAGATATAATTGCAAAAGGAAGACAGGTGGATTTAGATGCAGTGATTTCAGAGGATCCAGCATTTGGATCAGCTGATGTTGGAATTGGCCCAAGCATATTTACAGGCAGTACCTCACTCTCCTTTAGCAATCCTGGCTGAGCTACTTCTGAAGGAGAGCTTGTTATTCCTATGCAAGGGTCTGAGGGGACAGCAGTTGCAGTGAGAGCTCGTGAACAGCATGGGAACGGAGGTGGCTTGTGGATCGGGAGTTGAGCTGTAAGGTTCATAGTTGATACTGAGGGAGGCAACACTATGGAAGCTGATGCTTTGGTTTGCATTGAGCAGCAACATAGAAATGGCTTCAAAAACTCTTACTTTGTGTCCTCCGATGTTTTTGAGATGTCCCATCTACAAGCAGCCCCAAATATCCCTCCATTCTGACACATGCCTCTTCCAGTGCTTTAAAGTGATCCTCATGAAGACTTGCCCAGGCTTTCTGTGATGCAACTGCATTTTGGACTACACCTTGAAGTGTCTGTGCCATATGTTCTGGGAGGTTTTTAAGTGCAGCCCATGCATTTGCTTCTGCCTCAGAGAGCAGACCTGGAGCCGCTTCGGCATACTCATGAAATTCCTGAGTGTTGAATGGCAAAACATAGTAGATCATGCAGTCTGGCACTTCTTCTGGCACTTCTATATAGAGTACAGCAAGAGCTTGCACCAGAATCCAACACATTTTTTTAAGTAAATTTGGAAAGGATTGAAGTGATAGGTCCATTGCTTTTGGATTGGATTTGTAGCATGCATCAAGTGCCATCATCTGCTCCTCAACCCATGGAAATAGTTGAGCTTCTATATCAGGGAGTTGTGCTAGAACAACAGTTAACAAGATGAATAAAAATCAGATCAAATAAGACTTCACAAAGTGTATCACAAGCCAGGAAGTGACCCTCAGGCTTTTGTGCATTAAACATTGCAGCACCTAGCAACCCTTCAAGAGGTAGCTCTTGATCATAGCAGTCTGTGAATACTTAAGCAGCTGACCATTGTCCAATGGCCTTAGCAGCCAAAACACTTGACCCATACTGGCGCATGATCAATGCTGACCATATGCGGCCAGCATGGGTAACCTTTGAGATCGCTACATTATTCTTTTCATGCATGAGTTTAATTCTGTTAGCATGATCTAAAATCCAATCATCAGTACTTCTTCATATATGTAAATGGTCGCTTACTCAAGTAAGACATCAGGTGAGAAATATCAGCTGCAAAGTATGTTTTATAATCATACCATTCACGACAGCCAAATTCCCAAACCCTGCTTCCTGAGCTGCAGGAGAAAAATCTGGCTCTAGTGTGAGGGGCTGTCCGGTGACATGAAAAAGACCAAAAAGGTGCATGGCCAATGCCCCGATAGCACAAAGTGAGGAATGTGGTGCCAAATCATCCCTGTTCTTCAACCTTACCACTCTGATTATGCTTTGCATTATCACAAAGAATACAAAGTGACTGAGATGAAGAACATTAGTAAGTGCTGTGTGGAGGACATGCAAAAATATGCCCACCATAACTTTGCTGTCATAACTGGCATGTACATTAGGTACATCCCTAAAAAAAACAAATCTGAAAGGCCAAGTTCTTGAGCGTTGTCACCACGAAAATGTAAGATTCCTTAGTGTTCACACTAAACAGACTGAGCCAATATATTGTATTGGTGTCTGTGATTGTGTGGTTACAAGTAAAGGTTATTCTGCTTATCTAATTATTTGTGGACAACTGTATGGTTGTCCACTATCTACAAGTGTCCCTAGTGGGTGGCTTATATAATACAGCCCATAAGTCACTCTGGTGACTTATATACATTAGATAGTAGCATATATGCTACTATAAGTATATATAAGAATCTACATTCTTACATCCTCCCCACAGACTGAACCTCAGGAGGTTTGGGTAACTTTTTTATGCTGATGGAGGATCAGCATAGGCTGGTGCAGGCACAGTCGACGATGACTGCATGGCTACTTTGATGGTGTTGTCGTAGTAGATGGATTAGGATGGATTGACTTCCATCATGTTGTCATCTGCTGTAATGGCAGATGCAGGTGAGGGAGCGGTTGTAGTGGAAGGTTCCATCGACAGCACATCCGTACGTGCCTTTGAGCAGGGAGGCCCTCTGCCCCGTTTGTCAAGCCACAAATCATCATCAGACATAGAAGGTGCTCCCCAAAAACCGGGGGGACAAGGGGGCATGGGTATGTGAAGGCTTGTATATGTCTGGCCTTTGTGGGCATTGAGTACCTGTTGCGCAGTCTCATTGTAGCAGACTTTGCTCTGCTTGTGCACAAAATAAGGCTCTATATTGATTAGAGCCCTAGTGGGATCTACTCCTGCGTAGGTACCTAGCCACCTAGTCACTGGGCTAGTTTGTCGAGTGACGTGCTCTCGTGAGGGCATTTCCACTCAAACACTTTCTCGACGCTAGTGGACAGTAGTGTCGGTAGATCTTGCCACCAGAATGAGCCAGCAAGATTGGCCCACTGGCCACAGACTGTAAACAGTTCCATGAGTTTTTGAAAAAAGACCAAGCTGTCTTTCTTTGGCTTAATGAGCTTAAGCCAGACCCATACATCAACATCCTCTAATTGGAGGGTGTTATTGCCATTCCTGCATATAGTGGGTGATACTCCCTCTGGGGAGTATTCTATAGTGCACAATGCATCCTGAAGATTGGGAGGTGTGTCGTGTGCAATCTCGAACACTGTCATTTGAGTAGCCAGGTGCTGCTTGCGGTCAGCACGCTTAATGATGGTGTGCTGCACAACATGGAAAATGTCACATGCACAAGTGTGAGCTGCTCAACGAACATAGGATCATTGAGTGGGCAAGTGTCAAACCACTCTGTGGGTCAACAGCTCATTTGCACTGCTGTGGGGTGTGGTGCCTTGCCCAATGGGTGGGGTAAATATCCTGTCTGTGTTGCAGGCACGGGCGATGCAAGTGTTCAGTGATGCCGGGTACGGTGCCGCCAGCACTCGCTTTTGGGATGCAGTCTTGTGACCACATTGTGTTGGTCCTACCAGTGAGGCACCGGTAGGAGGTGTAGATGGACTCACTGAGTCCATCATCAAATCTGGCAAAGACGTCAGATTGATGATGGTCGGTGCTGAGGGTGTCGACTTCATGGCAGATAACTTATCCACCATTTCATGATTTAGCTGTCTCTCCTTATCAAGAGCAGCGCACAGACTATTGAGCTCTGCATGGAGCTTGCATACCTCCTCTTTGTAAGAGGATACCATGTCCTTAATAAAAGGATGCGCCATTTCTGCGAGTAAAGGTGTCCAGGCCACCTTTAATGTGCATTCAATGTTGCGCATTTGGGGATCAATAAGCTGCAGTTTTGTGGCTTGCAGCAAGTGCTGCGTATAGGTGTTGCACTCTGGGCAGGAGTCGCAGTGGACAATGGCTATGGCATCCTTGATGCCATGCACCATCCAGCTCTGCTCCTTTTGGAGCATGGCAAACTGTTCAGAGACACTAGGTAGTGCCTCTGCTGAGGGGTGTAGATGAGACGCTTCAGCGTCCATGGTGATATCACCAGAGACATGATACAAAATGTACCCAGAGAAAAGCGTGGGAAAATTGTGCAAAAAGATCGAATTTTGACACCATTTGCATGGTGAGAAAATTGAAAACATAGTGTGTTTTTGGTCAACATTTGTTTGAGGTGCAGATGTTGAACAAAGTTAGGATTTGATTGGGGTGAGGAATTTGCTTCAGGTTTGTGACCCACACAATTCAAGGCATTTTTGTTGATTTTATCACAATTTTCACACCCAAGCATTTCGTAAACAAAGTTACAATTTTCCCGGGGAGAAAATCAAGAACAAAGAGGAAATTGATTACCATTTTCCTGCAATTTCCCCTTTGTTCTCAATTTTCTCCCTGGGAAAATTGTAACTTTGTTTACAAAATGCTTGGGTGTGAAAATCATGATACACTTAGCAAAAATGCCTTGAATTGTGTGGGGCACAAATCTGATGCAAATTCCTAATTTTCACCCCACTCAAATCCTAACTTTGTTCAACATCTGCACCCCAAACAAATGTTGACCAAAAACACACTATGTTTTCAATTTTCTCACCATACAAATGGTGTCTAAATTAGATCTTTTTGCACAATTTTCCCACGCTTTTCTCTAGGTACATTTTGTGTGGTTACACTCGCACTGGTGCAGGTGTGGAAGTGGATGGCAAGAGCCTTAAAGCAGTGATAAAATTGTCACTTAAATTCAAGGCGAGCACACTTGTCCAATCAGGTAACGGTCTTAACTTCCCAGTGCTGATAAATAATCAACACTAACTGTCTGAGTGTAGATACCACGTGGATCACGGTTGATGCTACTCTCAATGACACGTTGTTCAGCGCACCAATATGGAGTTTCTCCATCATGTGGACGTACCTCATGGACTCAGCTGACAAAGCTTAGCACTGAGATTTAAGTGGAGGTATAAAACCTCCCTTAAAGTCGTCTATTACCCGTACTTTGACGAGCACAGGTGTCGTAAGGTGGACGTCTGCCTACCTCGTTGTCTTGTTCGTTTAGCAAGATATCCCGTTTATGAGGTGTGACATCACGTCTCACTAGTCTTCCTGACCCGGTTCTTTACGGGTTACCATCTTAAACGTGACTTGTCAAGTCAGTCGTGTTGGTGTCCTATGAACGGGGTATAACCCGTTCATGATAGTCACCTATGATGGAAATCTCCTCATACCGTCAAACGTGTTGTTCACAACACCTTGGACTAACTACGAGTACTACGTTAGTAGCACCGTTAGTAGCACTCAACTCATGTCGTCTGCCTGTGACGCTTATAGTCTGTAGTAGTCCCTTGTTGTATGTTCCAACCTGTCGATCATATAGACAGATACTTCTTGGACAGGAATGGATTTCCTACCCGTTTCTTTGTTCACGGGTTAATATAACCCGGTATAGTTCAATGTCTCCACCTGTTGAGGTGGAGGTTACACTTTGAACTCAATGGAGGTCTCGAGTGTCGAGCTTCCTATAAAGGTTTCAAAGTACACTCAGATTAGTCTGGCGTATATGGGTTACTACTACTTACGAAAGGAGTAACACTGTATTTAATATAAATACTAAAACCCTTTCTTCTGCTTGGTCTTACTAAACACCTACTCTAGGAACGAGTAACGACCTGATCACTGAGGTTCAACCTCAATGTTCACTCCACCTGTAACTTTCTACAGTGGACCCTCGGTGAGAGACGTACATCTCTCAATCTTCCCGATCTACGAATAGATCTCGACTCCCCTCAATCCTTCGGTGCTCTCGAAGGATTAGTACGGAATCTCCGTGTTATTACTGTTCCTCACTCAGGAAATTCTTTTCCTGAGCTGTGCTTGTATCAAGCACAACCCACTAAGCACACTGTACTACGGTAGTGTACTGCG